>VZTD01005999.1:3897803-3917293 GCA_013397725.1 Rhagologus leucostigma
CTTGTGTTTTGTGGCTTGTTTTTCTGTTTGTTGTTTGTTTGTTTGGGGTTTTTTTTTTGGAGATTGCAATATAAGAAAGTGACTAAAATCTCATAGAAAAGTCTGTGACCAAGCTTAGGAGAAAATCGGAGTTTCCTGTAAGCCAGTCCTGGTAGACTCAGCCAGTGATTATAACTCTGGAACAGAAACTAAAATGAGTACTGGATCTCAAACAAAATTCCTTTCCTCAGTATTAAATAGGAAGGAAGTCCATGTTCCTCTGGGTGTAGACGGAATGGGCTTTTTTCTACTGAAACAGAATTGTGCTACACTGTAGTTTCTTTCCAACAAGGTGAATGCAGAACTCTGCCAGTTAAGGGAAGTCCTTCCTTATTTCCAAGTTGGTGTTGTAGTTACTATTTTTTCTTCAAAAAATGAGAAGTGAAATTCTCCATTGTCATTTCCTATTGTATATGTCCTCAGGCATATGATTGCCTCTTTCAACTAGAGAACCTAGAAGTTCTTTTAAAAGTACATGTAACTCACAGGCTGAAATAAAAAGGTAAAAAGAAATCTCCACACCTTTCAACACGGAATTTTAAAAATATCATCTTCTCTTGATAAAAGAAATGGAAGCTTTTTAATTGAATGAAGCATTGAAACTGAACGTTCTCTCTCTCTCTTTCCATCCCTCTCTCCCCTCACTCCCTTTTTTTGTTTGGTGGTTTTCTGGGGCTTTCTTGGTGGGGTTTTTTTTAGGTTTTTTTCCATACTTAGAAAGATCCCATTAGTAAAAAATAGAGGGGAAAAAAGACTATCTAGATGAATGAGAAAAGATAAAATAAAAATGTTTAAAAGACATTATTAGTGACAAATAACGAGATGAAGTGTTGCATCAACTTTGTGATTTTTTGAATACTGTCTATTTCTAGGTTTTTTGTTGGATAAAGAATAGCTTTCATTTGTGAGATAAAAAGGACAAATTCATCTGGAGCTGTGTTCCCCTGCAGCTTATATATTTTCATATACTGGTGTAATTTGGAGCTACAATCTAATCATAATTCAGTTCCTGTCGTTAGTAAAAGCATGTGCCTCTAATTTGCAATCAATTTCTGTGCTTGACACATGGAAATAATGAATGTCCTCATCTACAGCTGGAGACAAAGGGAGAAAGGAGTGTGCAGCACTTTGTAGGCTGAATTGTCTGGGTATTTCCTTCTCCTAGACTTTTGAGCCTGGGAATCCAAATAATGCTAATATTGTGCTATAATCATTGTGTGAATAAAGATTCTCTGTTTAAAGTTTTCCCTCATGTCCTTTGAACGTACAACTTGAATAATTGCATAAACATGAGGGAGAATTTGATGGAATCAGTTGATCACGTGGGGTCTGACGTGCAAAATATGAAATGTCATGCAGTTTCCAAAAGCAGGTATTTGTGGACATATTCGTCTCTACGTGTGTGTCATATCTGGTATTATTTTTCTCATGCTTGTCTTTCACTGAAAAAAACTTGTTAAAGAAATGATATCTGGAAGCATTAATTGTCAAGAATAAATTTGTTGTTTTAAATCCCATCCTTTTCAAGAAGTCTCATGCCTGATTTTCAAGGCATAGATGTAAAACTAATTTCCCAGTGTGTAGAGATTTTGGTGAAGGTTCTCTGTGCTAAGTTACTGAATTCAAGAAGACTACATTACATTGCATCATCAAGAAATCATCTTAAGTTTGTGTTCCACTCCTCTATTTTAGACGGAATGAGACGTGCTTATGTATTTTGGCTTTTTAATGTTTATTTTACTGTGATAATGGCTGAGATCTCCAGACATGATCAGGACCCCCTTTCTGTTAAGCAAAATATAAACAGAATTATGAACCTGCCTTTAAAAAGCTTTTAGACAAGTATACCAAGTAAAGGGGAAATGGATGAACAGAGCACAGTGCAATAGAAACAACTCTATACCAGAAATATCTACCAACAGAATACCCTCTGCAGTTACAGGAAAAGAGAATCTGTTTTCTGACTTGCAGCTGTGAAGGTCTAAATACCTGCTGAAGAAGGGGAAAGACAAAGATGGTACTTCTTGATCATTTTACCTGTCACTAATGAAATCACTGCTAGCTTGGAGCATGGAACCTGCTTGACAGCAGCACCAGATTATAACAATGAAAAAGAGAAGAGAAATGCTGCAAGGAACTGGCACAGCAAACACTTGAATAAAAAACTCTGCAGCTCTCTCCATTAAAATCTGGCCAGCTCACTACAGCTGACATCTCCATACTTGTGGCTTTAGGATTTCCTCTAATCACCATGATGATACAACAATAGTAGATACCCAATGCTACACATCAAGAATTTTCTGTAGTCAAAGAATTAGTCAGTAGCAAGAGTACTATTAAAAGGAATACTTCACAGCTAGTACAAATCATGACAGTGTAGACTTCCACAAAGAAGATGTTAAACTGTAATGAATATTAAAAAAAGTTTTGTAAGAAGAATCCTTAGGCCTCTCTGAATAATTTTTCCTACTGTGATATAAATAATGATAGTTACTCCCCCTAAAAAATATGTACAGGTTAATTATGCAAAAGCTTACAGATGCAGATTTTTTTTTCTTAATAAGCAAAGTTACAAGCTGGGGCTGAATTCTATAGGAAATAATTAGTAGTCATAGAAGTCACTTCCAACAAAAGCCTGTTGAAAGAGAGGTGGCATAACTGCTCATAAAGGTGATGCATTGTAATATTAATCAAGAAAATAGATGCCATATAAAAGCAAAAGATTGGCTACTGTGAAATGTGTGGGAAAAGAATGCATCATAGAATCATAGAATATCCTAAGCTGGAATGGACTCACAAGTAATAATCGATGTGCCTGAGACCTTTGTGCAAATGCTTCTTGAACTCTGTCAGGTTTGGTGTTATAACCACTTCCTTGGGAAGCCTGTTCCAGTGTTCAACCACCCTCTGGGTGAAGAACCATGTCCTAACATGTAATTTAAATCTCCCCTGTCACAGCTTTATGCCATTCTTTTAAGTCCTGTCACTGGTCACCACAGAGAAGGGATGGGTGCCTGTCCTGCCACTTCCCTTCAAGAGTAAGCTGTCTCCTCCAGGATGAACAAGCCAAATGACCTCAGCTGCTCCTCATATGGCTTCTCCTTCAGACCCTTCACATCTTTGTAGCCCTGCTTTTGATGCTTTCTAATAGCTTAATATCCTTATATTGCAGTGCCCAAAACAGCACGTAGAACTTGAGATGAAGCCACATCAGCACAGAGTAGAGCAGGACAATTCCATCCTTCAGCTGGCTCATAATGCTGTGCCTGATATTCCCCAGGATGTAATTGTCCCTTTTGACTGTCACAGCACAGTGCTGACTCATATTCAAATTCCCATTGACCAGGATATAGATATGCTGCTTTCAGCTGGGGTAGAGTTAATTTTCGTCACAGTGGCTGGTATGGAGCTGTGTTTAGGGTTTAGGATTTATGCTGAACACAGGGTTGATAATAGAGAGATGTTTCTGTTATTGCTGAGGAGGGCTTACACAGAGCCAAGGCCTTTTCTGCTTTTGGTACTGCCACGCTGGTGAGGAAGTTGGGGGTGCACGGGAGGTTGGAAGGAGACACAAACAGGAGAGGTGACCCAAACTGACCAAAGGGATGTTCCAGACTGTATGATGTAATTCACAGTATAGAAAGTGGAGGGAAGAAGAAGGAAGGGTGGAACATTTGAGGTGATGGTATCTGTCTTCCCAAGTCACTGTTACCTGTGATGGGGAGATGGTTGAACACCTGCCAGGCATGGGAAGCAGTGAATTACACTTGTTTTGCTTTGCTTGTGTGTGTGTGTGTGTGTGTGTGTGTCTTTTGCTTTCCTTATTAAACTGCTTTTATCTCAGCCCATGAGTTTTCTAATCTCTACTCTTCCAGTTCTCTCCCCAGTTTCTCTGCTGGGGGAGTGAGTGAGTGGCTGCATGGGGCTTGGCTGCTGGCTGGGGTTAAACCATGACAAGGATATAGGAGGTGAGCATTTAAGACACTTTAATAGTACATTGTAATAGTACATCTTTCAAATAAGAGGTTCCTGAAAGTGTTTACCAAAAGCATGATTGGTATCAATAAAATTAGTCAGAATTTGGGTCGTTTTTTTTCTTCAAAAGACAAGAAATTCTGCCAATAGCTAAGGCAATATGAATGATATAGGACAAGAAGTGAGATTCAGAGTAAATTTTGAGTGTGATTTAGCACTCACAATCACAGATTTGTAGCCACTGTTGTCTAACTATTCAGAGGATAGGAGAAATGCCGTAGGAAAACCCATTTCTTCCATCTTTCTCTTTCAGATAGATTACAAAGATAACTTAATATATTTGAACACTGGGAAGGTAAGATATCTTCAATACTGGTTAGACAATGGTTCAACATTAAAAAAAAGTCAAATCTTAGTTTTATCAGCTAATTCTGTCAGCTGTATCAGCTGTGTTTCTCAGTCACAGTATCTTGACATTTACAGACCTCATTTTAAAGAGTAAACCTTGAAAAAACCAATTTCATCATGGCTTCATGCATTGCCTCCTCTGTTCTCCTCTGACTTAGACTTTCCATTCTCTACATGACTATTCTGAATCGTCCTCTCAGTTTCTGTGTCTGAATCTCTTCCTTGGTGCTTCCACACTCTTCCTGTTTATCCCAGTGTCTCATATTTCCTTGGGCTAGTCTATCTGTTATCTCATGTCCCTTCACAAGAAATCCCATTTCACTATTAAGACACTTGAATCCATTTTTTCTTGGCATACCTACTCCAAGAAATTTCCACCTCATGCATTCTCTCTCAGTCTTGACTTTTGAAGGTGATGTCAGTACTCCAAATGGAAATGTCTGAGATACTTTGGCAATGCCAGCCAGTGAGAAAATATTCCTTTGACTGTGGAAGATTGGTGAAAAGCCCTCATTGTTCTTCAATATTAACTTTCAATCTCAAAAAATGCATGAAACATATTAGCAGATTTTTCTTTCTTATTTATCTCCCAGTGTTTCTCTATTTATTTACTTATTTACTGGCATGAAGCAATTTCACCTAACATTCAGGAATTTTTGTTTGCTATCATTTTAGAGGTGGGGAAAGAAAGGCAAGTTTAAAAATGCATATGTTGTCCTTATTGTGCTGTAACAAGATTGGCATGGTACCAGTGATGTTTGAATTTCTCTCTTAGGAAGACTAAGATAGTTCAAGCAGCTGCACTGAAATTGCATTGAAAATGGATACTTTGCAAATTCTCCCCATAAATGAAAGTTTAAATTACAAAAAGCCGTCTGACCGGTTATCTCTTAGTAAAGTGCTTTACAATTTGCATATAAACTTCATTTCTTTTTCTAATTACACAGAGTAAAATGCATTCATTTTGCGTTTGATTACAAGCAGTCGTGCCAAACACCTGTGACCACCACAAATTCTAATTGGTTATTTATTTACTTCAAAGCAATCTTATTATCTAAATGATTCAAAGCATCAAAGACCTTAATTATTGATAGTCAATTTGAAGGGTTACGCTTTCCAGGTCCTTGGGCTGAAGGCACTTCTCTGTTTTCTTCTCCTCAAGTACACACTTGGCTGAGCAAAAGGACATATGATTCTGCTACTGAGTGTTTTGGAAATCACCTTCTTACTTAATTGCAGCTAGATTTAGACAATACCAAAGAGCCAAGACTAACAACTACAATCTGGAATCTACTAATGGAACCAAAAAAAATTAGTCTCCATATGGATATGCACATATGCAGTACATGAACTCATGATGTAGGTTAGACCTTTGGCTGTATAAACTATATCATTTCCACTGACTGAGGAGTGAGGCAAGTTTGTGAATGGATTATGTATGTCCCAGCCATATTGTGGTACGTCTTCTGAATCTGGTCTCCTGTAAGTGCAATGCTGATGTTTTAATAAACTGTTTACATATTCCTCAAATTACTTGTTAAGCCCTGAATCCAAGATTCACCTTCTTCTGTAATATGAAATGAAAGTAGAAACTTTTTCACATCTAGAGTTCTATGGTTTTTGCTTTCCTTTCTTTTTATTCTTGATATCATTATCTTCTACAAAAGAACCACCAAATCATCTGTTCTGCTCTTAGCAAATTCAAGAAAAGTTTCAAGAATTCCATTGCAGTAAATAATATGCAATATCTTAAGTATCTTAATACTGTTTGCATATTTTCAATTAGTATGCTTTGGTTTTATTTTTTAAATAATCAAAACCAAAACCAACGTATTTGATATTATAAAGCCAGGAGTAAGACCTACATACTAACGTTTTCCACATCTGTGAAGATATTAAACAATAATCTTCCTGGAAATGCAAAAAGATTTTAAGTACATAATCTGTGCATGCTCTCAGCATTAATAAGAAGAGACTAAAAATGAGTCAGAAACTGTAATGCACCCAATTGTTATACTAACTCTTGACCTTCTAGGCAGAATCATCTCAGAATGGTTACATTTGATATGTCCTACAATGGTAAAGAGAATATGGCAACCCTAATTATGTGGTAATCCCAGAGGAAGATATAGATCCTTTTATTAAATCACGGTTTTTAAAGTTTGAGTATCTCATAAATAATGAAACATAGCAGCACACAAATTGTGAGGTCAAGGTGCAAATTGCGTAACAAAGTTGTGTCTGCTATTCTTAGGGCTTAATCAGAAGCAAAACATAAAATACGAGAGAGAATACTTGAATCTTCAAGCTCAATTAAGACTGAATAGAGGCATATATGAGCCAGGATAATTAACATATTACTATGAGATTCTAAATTAAAATTTTTGTTCAGCCAACAAAACATGATTTTGCAATTCTGTTATAAATCTATAAAAAGAGTTTTTCAAGAGTATATAAATACATACGTATATATGTGTGCGTGCATGTATATATGTAGATATAGATATAGATAATTTATCTTTTTAGAAATAATCTCTCCAACATACTGAAATATACAAACCTGCAAGCTTGAGCTGAGGGAAAGAAAATTGACTACTCAGGCTTCCCTGCTGAAGTTAACATGCACAAGCAAACAGCACGGATAATGAAAAGTGTATTAGATTCTTAAATGATTCTCATCCTAACAACCTAATGTGTTATTGTTAACTGAGGGAAATAAAATTATTTAACTCCTCTGCTTTCCACTTTAAATCACTACTTAATTGGATTTTCTAGGTAATTGGTAAAACGATAGTTCCAGTCTTTTTCTTTCTGTCTCTCATTTTACCATCTATGGCTTTTCAAATACTGCACAGGTACTGATTTGACTGAAATTGAACATCTGATGCAAAGCTCCCTGAAGTCAGTGTAAAGGTATCCACTAACTTTACTGACACTTGGATCAAACCCTAAGTAAGCTGCTTAAAATCTCTACCTTCACTACTGGTCCATGCAAGCAAGAGAAATTACTGGATGGCCAATGGTCAAGATTTCCATCCAATATGAAAGCAGTTTCCTTAATTGACCTCTACAGACTTTGCGGCTTGACTTTTTAAATTATTAGTATTATTTCACTTTGTGACTTGCTAGTTTTAAGTCTTTAGGCATTACCAACATTACTTTGAGGGCTTTCACTTGTGGTAGTGCTCAGCATGGCCAAGAGGAATTGTACTACATGAATACAAACTCTACTACACCACCTTTCCTCTGTTGCAAAATTTACCGTGAAATTGAGTCTACTTGCTTCTCCTGAACCATCATATCATCGGTGACCATCCACTCTGATCAGCAGGATCCAAAATCCACCTTACAGTACCTCTCTGAAGAGAGACGTGGATTGTCTATGAAAATGCAAACTAGTGAACTGGCACCTGGACACCTTGCATTAATTCAGAGTGCAGGGCAAAAAAAATATTCTGTACTTAGTTTGCTTCCAGGGAACTAAAGAATGGTTTACAGTGGAAGACATAACATAATGGTCTCCTTTGCCAGTCCAGCTCTGAAAGAGAGAGGAGTTTTTTTGGGGAGTGGTCCCAAGTGAAGCAGCACCCTTTTTCCTAGGCTTGGCCTGTCTCATGGTAGTGTTATCCTACTTAAAAAAAAAACCACAACTTTTTTGTTTTCAATAATCATGTATCAGTAGACTGTAGACCACAGAAAGGACAGCACAAGCCACGCTTAGTTTCACTGTATCCAGGTTCCTCTAGAGGCAGCTGCCTGAGTACATGCAATTCTACATTCACCCAATCACTTGTGAAATCACTTTAAGATACAGCAGCATTCAGAAAAAAGTTCTCTTAGGAGACAGCCCTCCAAGCAGACTAGTCAGTGTAGCAGTTTCAATTGCATCCTTTTTCTGTCCCAATAGGAAAAAAAAAGAGAGAAAGAGTTCACTGTCAGCACATAAACTGAACGAAGAGGTAAGGACGCCTATCTTTAGCCTACAGCTAACACCCCACAGCTTCTCCATTCCATCTTGTAAAGTACGTGAGTGGTAAAATAGGTCTGAAAGGAGCTGTGAATGGCAGAGAAATGGTTTACCACTACTGTTATGTTTGCAGTGGCTTGTACATGATCTGCCACAAGTCCACCCACAGTTCTTCCACAGTCAGTGAAATGCTTTATTTATGCTCAGAGCTGTCACTTGCTAGTGGTAAATTCTTATTGTGTGCCTCAGAACACACACAACATGTACATGATGTGGCACTCGATTAAGTACACGTATCAATCAAAAGACAGCATGAAGATCTCTTTGTCAGCTCCACTGCTCTCTGCCATAGGTAGAGCCCTTTCATTAAAGCTATTTACTGGGTTTTTGCTCATTCTTCATATCCTTTGGGCTGGTTTTGTAGCCAAAAACAAAAACAGCGAGAGGAGAGCTTACACATTTTATTGTCCCATATATGCCTGAAATGTGAACATTTTTCTGGTTTTGTTCCCAGAATTTTTTACCAAATACTTGGAAACAATAAGGGCTTTCAGCCCTCTGGCTTAGAGTGAACATAAGTTCCTTTCTTCATCCCTTCCCTTCCTACCTCCAGCCTTTGTTTGTGGGCTCAGCAGGGAGGCCAGCGACTGGTAGGTTTACCCGATAACAAGTGGAAACTATGAGGAAAATTTGCTCTCCAAGAGCATCTCTGTCAGCCTCTATGAGGATATCAGTCTCTACCACCATGCGATAATTTTCAGTCCAATTATTTTCACAAAAACTTTTGTGGAAACTACTCCACTTTTGCTCCTCACAGTTTCTAGTTTGGAAATTGCAGAGGACTAAGATCAGTGCTTTGTTGCTTTAAAACAGCCATGAAACGCTCCTCAGGACATGAAGTATCGTGCGGGCAGCTGGGCACATCATAATGTCAAGATGTAACTCGCACAACATGATACAGTTCAAACTCAGAAATTAGGTTTTAATTTGCTGCAAAATTTAACGCTATTAAGCAGGGATTAACACTGAGGCAATTAAAGTGCAATTGGAAAAGCTCTTGCCTATGAGGTGGGAAGGGATGAATTAACTTTAGGCAAACACCAGGAAGCTTTGAGAGCATAAAAGAAATGGAGCATGGGAGAGAACATACAGGTGCAAAATCTCCTCCTGCATGGGTAAACCATCTTGCTTATACTAGCCTCAGGGAAATATTTTGGAAATCATTCCACACAAATACAGCAAAACTGAAATTCTGCTAACTCAAGAGTCGGAAGCAAAGGACCAATGTTTTGATATTTCTGCTAAAGCTGGGTCTTGAGAGATTCTCTTACTTCTCCTAAAAGACCATTTACAAACAATATCAACAAAATAACTTTCAAAGGTTTGGATTTTTACCTGAAGGATTACTTTCAATAACCTGCCCATACATACCTCTATTCATCTAGTAGTATTCTTGTGAGAAAGTGTTTAAATATTTTTGTTAAATACCATTATTTAAACCTCCCGTGTCTTGCTCCTTAATATATACCTTAACTTATGGGTTCCCTTTCCTACCTTTCTTTGCACTTTTGCACTTTCTTTGCACTACTCTACTTTCTGTCAGCTTCCATTCCTTGCCACAGTTTTTAATGTTTTACACAAACCATAGATTTTTCTTCTTCTTTTTGTTTCATGTTCTTACTCATTTCCTAATCTTTGAAATGTAGGTGATGATTCTATATCAAAGCAACAGGACGCTTGCATCTTTGGCCTGCAATTTCTTTACTACAGATTTCTTTAATTTATTAAATTTTTATCTATGGGAAGATTATTCCATAGGGTTATGGCAACTATTCTAAATGTTCTTGCAGTTAATCAGGTCTACCCTCCTCTGGTGGAGCTTTCATATGCTATCCCATCAGTAAGCAATCTACTTGTAACCTTATTTGCACATCTGTGTGGAAAAAAAAAAGAGATCCAGAGGAATACTACTGGCAAATACTAGGCCTCTAAAAGAGCAGAGAAGTCATCTTAGGCTGGTTCTGTAGTCAGAGGAGAGAGAGACCTCCAGACAGCACTGCCAAAGATCTGAATTTACACAGAGTAAGTCAAAGGAAATGCCCAAGAGCACTATTAGCTGACCCAGCTGTGCAAACAATCTTAGCAATGTCTAAAAACTGGACCAGACACTCCTCATTTTTATATTCTTTCTTGTCTCTCCTTTGGCCAAAAAGTATGGCTGAAGTGTATTTGTTTTATCTTAAGAGACATTACTGACTTCTTTTCTAACATATAAATACCCAATACTGTGCTTCTTCCAAGATAATTTGCGTAGCTGGTCTAGTTCTTCCATAGTCATATTTACTGTGGGACAAATACATTACCACAAGTGGCAAAGGAGAATCCAAGGAAGAAAGCAAGCTCTCGCTGCAGGATGAAAGACCAAAAAAAGCCATGAAAAATTTAAAGCACTCTTCAGAATTGTGTTTTTACTAAGGGTCACTAAAAGGAGGATGGGTAAGGAGGGAAAGAGCTCAAGGCCCATGGGCTCTGCATTATTGAAGGGATAGAATTTCAGTAAAAGAACAAAATGTCGTGAACTGGGAGCCAGTCTCTGCTGCAAATGAAAGTGCAGAAGTAGCTTGCTTTGTGGCAAGGGAGTTTCAGGGCCAGGAGATCATTTTCCACTCCTAAGTGCCTTGCTGCCTGTGCTCAAGGCTTGCTCTGTTACCTGGGACAGCTGCTTAAACTCAGTTCAGCTTGTCATGAAGAAGGAGCTGTTTAAGAGCTAAAAGAAGCCTCTGCAGGCTCATAGTAATGATTTGCCCAGGATGGTCATTTGTGTTGAGACTCCTGTCCTTGGTTCCTGCCTGTTTGTATTCAAAACCAGTATCCTTACCAGCTTCTGAGCCTTATTTCTGTCCACGTCAGAAATTACATGGCTCCATTTATTTGATGGGGGAAATTGCTGTTAATCAATTAGTTCAATTCTACCAGTGCTGTAGAGCAAATTGAACCCTTTGTTTTTCATTGTGCATATGGTGAGAGTGCAGGTTAAGGGAGATGGAAGGTCTTCGCACTAATGAAAATGAAATACACTTCAGCCTAGTCTCTTCTCTAATAGCTTTTCTATTCCTGTTGAATCTATTCCCATTTTCTCCCTGCAAAATAAGCTAAAATTCAGCAGCAAACCCTGAAATATAATAAATTGCTTTTATGGAATTCTGTCCCTTCCCTGGCTCAAGGAGTTTTCAGGCTAATAGTGGAAAATGCATTTCTCAAGCTAACATGATAGCCACAGTCAGGTGCAGTGATACAGAATTCACTTAAAGGCACCTGACACAGACCACACTTTGTTTTATTTTAATTTGTTCAGGCTGCAGTGTTTACTTGAAAATCCCCCAGGAATTGATTTTTCACTAAGATTTCACAAATTAAAAATACTGGAATAACATTTTATGATTACTTTTCATAATTAAAATATTTTTCAAATAGTGCTGTGAGCAGCATGACAGAAAACAGATCAGTCAACAGCCACACTGCATTTGCAGCCGTTCCCTCAGGGTAGTACTTGCCCAAGTCCCAACTCAAATGTAGAACTTGGACTCCTCTCCATAACTCTGATGGTAAAAAAAATGGAAGTAAGCATTCCATATGCAGACTCTGAAGATATAGCATGAAGTAGATGAGGAAGTGCCCTGGCTTCCTTATATCCTGTGACTGGCCTGCCTTACAATGACAGCATTTCTGTGGTCTGAGCCCAGGGAACATTGCACAGAATCTGTAGACCCTGTATGATCTTTGTGATTTAAATCCCTTGTTGTCATTTTCAAGTCACAGAGGGCTTGTTTGGATAGGCCACTGGATTCCCCTAAATGAAGCTTTTTCAATGAGAATGGCAGATGCATGTGTAGCAGAGAGAGAATTATTGTGCTCTAGTTTCACAGGAAATGTGTTTCAGTGACTCACAAATATTTCAAAATACTTTCATCTCTAAGTAGGATGAACATTATCAATTTTAAAAATGTTCAAGACTGAAAGGATATATTTTCAAATGCTTTGGGGCATAGAAGAAAACTTACTCCAACACTATCTTGAAATGCATAATTTTAATCATAAAAATTTTAAAAGACACAGAATTTTCTTCATTTTCTTAACAAAACTAATTTTAAACTGGAAAATTTTGTTGAAAAAGAATTGAAGCAGTACTGAAACTAATTCTGAAATCCATTTTGAAACAACCGATGCGTTAAAGTGTCTCTGACACCAGTCTTTGGCCTCATAAAATCTTGCTTCAATAAATTGACAGTTTTAGTGAAAAAAGGTATTACAAAATTCTGACCAGCTATATTCCCTATTACGGTGTTCTAAAATGTGCTCAAATGCCATATAATTTATTTTTACATCCCCCTCTTAACCTATTTGAACTTGCCTTTGTTTTCACAATCCTAATCATTGGTCTTTACAGGCATAGTTTCCCTTTTTTTTCTCTGAGACACATCCAGCACAATTTCTAGCATCCCAACTTTAGATTGAAACAGACACCCATAAATGTCATCCATTTACACAGATGTAAATTCTCTAGCACCTTCTGAAGGGAAATTTTCTTTTCTTTCTTTCTTTCTTTCTTTTCTTTCTTTCTTTCTTTCTTTCTTTCTTTCTTTCTTTCTTTCTTTCTTTCTTTCTTTCTTTCTTTCTTTCTTTCTTTCTTTCTTTCTTTCTTTCTTTCTTCCTTTCTCATAATGTAGCAAGTATAAAAATTCAAAGCTCCAGTTGCTCTTTCCCCTGAGGATTTTCTTCCTATATCATTTAACTTTTCCTGGCATCTTTCTTCTTTCTCTTTTATACAACAAATTTCCCCTAAGCAATGAGAACTTGTATTTGCATCTTTGACAGCAAAGGGGAGACTGACGGATGGAAGCAATGCTCTCTTTGAATAATGCAAGATGTTGTGACACTGACAGTAATAAGGAGTCCTAAATAATAGGTCCTTCCTGATACAATTTAAAAATATGCAGCCTATTGTCTCAGCCACCAGCAAACCAGCTCATAACTGCTGCCTCAAGAGTAAGCCTGAGTTCTATCCATCTCAGTGACAGCTGACAACGGGAGACTAATCTCTCTTAAAAATATTTCCCAATCACTTTTTGCTGTAATTAAATCAACAGTGTTCAACCGCAAGTACAGGAAAATAGTCTCTTTTATGACATTTCAGAGCAAGCAGTGGGCTTAAGTTTTACTCATCACTACCCTGAGGGAAGTCGGTGCCAATTAGAGTTGTCTGCATCATCTAATCCCAGTCAAGACCCTGTTCTCTTTTGTGTTTTCATTATTTTTTTCCAGTGGTGCCCACAGATATTAACAAACAGGAAAGAAATGGTGATAAAATGGTAAATCGTATAAGCTTTAAACACCCATGGGCATAAAACTATCTGAATCCTATAGCACTGACACCACTGGCCAAAGATCTCATCCTTAGGATTTTATCTCTGTGTCTTACTCAGTGTCTATCATTTTATTTGGTACATTATTTACCACATTAAAAGAAATCAGAAGTGACTTGGAAAAGGGGAAAAGGGAAAAAATTGGTTAGTTTCAGCTGTACTTTTAATTATGCTTATAAATTGATATAACTTATACCATTAGAGAGGCTTTATTAACTTTTATAGATTTTGAACTACAGTTTCAATGACATAATTTTGTAATTAGTGACTCATAGTCTTTCATTAATAGAATTTCTGGAAAATGCTGTCAGAATTAGAAAGAAAGAGGGAAAGATACAAAAAGGGCAAACTGTATTAGAATATAGTTAATTTTGTATAGAGACTTATGCCCTCTAACAGCCAATGAAATTTGCATATATGCTAATAGTTAATTGTGCTCAAGTTCAGAGTTGTTTGGAAGATTTGGCATGTAATAAAAGTTTAAAACAACAGCAAAACCATCTACAGTTCTCACAAGAAAATGCAATCTGATCAAGAATGAAATAATGCAGCCTACCCTGGGTACTTTTCAGAATTACAACCAGGGAGAATACAGTATGTACTTTTACATAACTTTGGCTTGGTGTGGTCCTGGCATACCTGAGACAGTATGTCCAGTATGCCTCTACACCTCAGACTGAAGCATATAGACCCCCAGTGCTAAGCATTACCTGTTACTGTGCAGCCATAGCAAAATTAAATTCAGCATGAGATCTGCTAAACCCTACATTCACTAAGCTGTAGAGCAGCTGATTAAAGTCTGTTTCCGTATTTTTCTATAACATTGTCATTGACAGTGCAGTCAGATTTTAAGTTATAGCTGTTTTTCTATTCCTGTCTTTTAACTGCGTGCCACCTGTTCTAAACAAACCCTTCCCCAGCCATAGCCATCATTTCTCTGGACATAGCTTATCACATCAGACTTATTAGCTGATGTCTAAAGACAGACACAGCAATGGAAAAGTCATCTTAATGTTATCTCCCTTTGCAAAGAACCAGTATCATGAATAGCACATTCTATACTGTGCCTTCAAGACCTTTCTCCATTGCAACTGCTTCCCTGATGTATTGCAGCTTGCAGGAGGTAGAGATAAGAAAAGTAAATATAGACAGTTAGCTAAAGCTGTTTTGCATTTTCAAAGGAATACAAAAAATATCCAAGTTTCCTTTTATTTCTAAGAAAGCACTGTAGATGAAAACACCAAGGGGAAATGTCTCCTTCCATAGGAAACCAAACATCTATTTGAGACACTAAAGTTACATCTTTTGTTCAGTTTATGATAGACGTAAAGACACAGGTCTTATTTCAAATCTTAAGAGTTTGCCAAAATATCTGAACTTGAACCATATTCACTTTAAAATGATGACTGCATGTCACTGGTTATACTACATAATGTTGTGAATACATGTAGGAAAAATACTTAAAATAACATGATAGAAAAAGACAAATTAAAGCAAAATAAAATTCCATACAATTGTACTAATGGGGAATATCTATCTGTGGCGCAGCAGTCTGAATAATCTTACAGCTGTGTTCTACCATCTCTGCAGTGCTCATGTGTTGGCATTCTCTTAGGAGGAGACTGGACTTCTAACTTTTATTAGATGTCTGTGTTGTGCCTGGAGATACCAACTCAGACAAACTCTACATGGATCTTAAAAGAGTCCTCAGTACTTAGTGGATATCAAAGCCACTTTTGGTACTGTGTGAAAGCCTCATTCCAAGGTCAAGGGAGAGCAGGAGACATTTAACATGATGCAAAAGATCACCACCTCCTTCCCGCTCTTTCATTCAGCAGTGTGGGAGATAAGTGACGCTGTATGTGTCAGGTCACTCCAATTTTCCTTTATTCAGATGATATCTCAACAAAATCTGCTACTCAGGTCTAAGGGACTTACAAAACTCTCTTAGGCAATAAGGTAAAGGAAAATTATACTACACAGATACATCATAGCTGGGCTTGTAGAAAAGGATCTGCAGTGTCTTCTATTGATCCAAGTTATTCCATAAACATCTGGAAGGCAGTGTTTTATTCCACTTGCCTGTCAAGGGGTAACAAAATCAGTACTGAAAATAATAAGAAACAACAGAAAAACAAATAAAAAATCTATAAAAATTATAACCCTGACAGGATGAAAAGAAATATACCAGAGTTATAAGACTCTGCCATTTAAGAAAAACAGAAAAATTTGTTTTCCATTAAAAAACCAGATAAAAGACCTGTTTACACATCTGTCTCTGATTTTTCAATGTTTATTTAATTCTAATACTCACATAACACTCAAAGTGATCCTGACAGATGTTTGATAATGAATCTGCTTTGAAACTCATCCAGAGAAGAAAATCCTGTTCAGGGAATCCAGTACTCTATCTCAAAGGGAATAAGTTTAGATCAGCCTGGAACCAGTTATTACAATTACACTTGTACAGTTCTTTACTTGGAATGTTTACTAAGTGTTGCAAGGCGATAAATGAACAAGAATTGGCTAGGCACAACTTTAAATCCATCTCCTGCCTGCCTGTGAGGTAGAGTGTAATGTGATTTGTCCCCTCTGAGGAGAGTGGGGATTTGTGACTGTAGATTGATAACTTTAAAGGAATACTCATTTGATCTAAAATTTCAATTTAAATTTGTGACAGCTGCCTATGACTGAAAACTTCTTTTGATTCATCCACTGAGAATTTTTCTTTTCTATTTTCAAAGCAGCAAGTATCTCCTAGTTTTCTGTAATCCCCCCACCAGATGTAAGAATGCTATAGCCATTCCATTTGGGTTTTTTCCCAGTTAGAACCACTGAAGGAAATGCTATAAGTGTTTGAGAAGCATCTTATCTTTACACCTTTGAGGTACTACACTATCATCCTATTACAGAATTGCCTGAAAGAATAGCAAACAACAACAACAACAACCCCTTAATTTGTGGGCAAAAGATATGATATTTTATCTTTGTGCAACTTCTTTTTTTTCCTGCCAGAAGTCACATTCACTGATCAGAAAATTCCTGGTCTGCTTTTATACCACAAGAAAGAGAGGGACAACTCCATTTTATCATTCCTAATTTTAATGTTTTTGCAATTCACAGTTCTAACTAGGCTTCAATTACAACTGATAGGGGCTTACTCAAAAGCAATGAGAAGCACTTGTCCCCTTAGTCCTTTTCAGGCTACTGGAATGTCCAGACAACCTTTGCATCTGCACTCCCCCACCTTGCTGACAAGAGCAACACAACCCTCCTCATCTGGTATGGCAGCCAAAACCCATTGCTTGTTACTCCACAACAAAGGAAAAGCAATGTGGAATTAAATGTGGCTGCTGAGCTGGCTAGGCCCTATGAGAGTGAAGACACTCTTCTTTTGAGATCTTCAATGGAAAAGACAGAAGGAATTTAATCAGCTTTTCAATATATACTTCTGAAGTAATAGGACAGCTCTCTGACTAGGATAATTTTATTTATAAAGTCAGTGCAGTTTGCTGTGTTTGTTTAGAGTAAAACATTTTAACTTAGCTCAAGTAATGAGACTCCTCAGGGATTCTGCAAGAAACATTTACTATCCACGGTACAGCAGGCAGCCTGGAATTGGAGCAAAGCTCTTTGGAGGAGTTACCAGGTCTGCTTTGATTGCTGCCAAGTGCCTAGCAGCATATCATGTGTTTTTTTGACTACATGTGTTTGGAACTTGAAAGCCTGAGATGAGCAAGCAGGTAGGGTAATAGTTAGCCACAGAAAATCAGTTTGTTGAACAATTTGCACATCAGGAAATGGGTTTTTAACCAAGTATAGGTAGAATTCCAAAATATCACCTTTCTGATACTATGTCGTTATCCATATTTCAAACTCTCAGTGATTTTCTGATGTCCTAGAACTCAAAGAGAATGTCAACACAGTGAGAGCAACCTGGAAAGAAGCTTACAACTAAGGGTAGGCTGACAGCCATGGATGTATCCTTTGATGAAGGTTAGAGTAGGTGACTCTTCTGGTAGGGAATGAAGTTCTTATGAAGAATAGAAAGGAGCCTTGTTTATGTTATCTAGTACCTGGCCAGCCAAAATGACTGAATAACAGGCTGGCTTTACATATCTTATAAGACTATTGATGAAGTGGTGATATCAAAGCCATATACCACAGGAAAAATAAACAGTACAGATTTTATCTAAAATACATAATATTCACACAGCAGGAAGGCTGTTATGTTCTATCCAGACATCATGCATGAAGGACCCAGGTTCTTCATGGTTTTCCTGCCCTTATTTCGTACTTTCTGTTGATTTGAGCTGTGAATCTATATACTGCATGAAAAGGATGATAAAGCCAGTACATTGTGCAAGATATTGAAATAACAGAAAACCAAGTTTCAGTCAAGGCATCTGCCCCCTTTTCACAAGAGCTGTGTGTTTAAGGAAAAAAAAAGGAAAGGAAAAAAATAGCTAAACAGAAATAACGCTAATGTTATGGAAAAAAATTGGTGAAACAAAAAAGTCAAAAGATTTTCATTATATAGCCAGTTTAAAATTCTGCTTCTCTTAAAAAAAAAAAATTACACTTGGGTTCCAAGTTAAAGGATTAAAAATAAACATAAGGGAATTTGACATAGTCTTTGTTCAAAATATCTAAACATACTGAAACTGTCAATTTTTTTATTTCTGTTATGATAAACCAAATAAAACTGATTTAAAAAATCACAAAACTTTATATATTCTGGAACCTATACTTTTAGCAGAAAAAAATAACAAAAAACTTCTTTCTTAATCTACATTTGGCATTAAGGAGCTTAGGAAAAAATGCAGACAGAATTTAGAAAACAAACAAACAAACAAACAAAAACAGAAAACAAACAGAAAAAAAACCAAAAATACCTCCCAAAAACAACAACAACAAAAAAAACCCCAAAAAACCAAAACCAAACAAAAAAACCTATTAGATCAACTTTAACTTTTTACTTAGATTTCCTTTCTTTTTTTTACCTCTTCCTGAACTTCCATAGAACCAAATATCTTACATTGATTCTGATAGGCCAAACAAATTCACTTACATTTCCAGGCCAATTACAACAATAAGGCCAGTCAATTATGAACAATATTAAAGTGATTTAGTTCATTAAGTGCCATAGAGATATGTTTGTGTATTACCAACATGTGATACCAGTATAGAAACATTAGATCAAAATATTTTGTCTCAAGGTTGAAGTTACAGGAAACCATTGCCCTAGGTTATAGACATTGAAAGGCAACTGTAAATAACTGCACTGGAGCGAGTCAAGAGGGAAATTTTTTTGTGTGTGAGCAAGATTCTGATTATTTTATACAATATTTTAAATAGTTTTATGCAAAACCATATTTCAAAAGGAGATGCATCACGTTTTTCACTGGAAAAGGAGTTATGTTTCCACCAAAAGATTTATGGTACTTGTTGTACCTAATAACAGCCATCAGGCTATTTACCTCAAGCTTCTTTATTTTCTAAAACAGAAGCCAAAGTGAAAGCTGGATTCTTAGGGACAAAGTAGCCTAGCTATTCAATCCATCAGTCTTTTGTCCTAAACTGATGTCTTGGGGTGACTCTATCATGTGTATCCCCTATCGTGCTCTATGCCCAAAAAGTAATATTGTGCCTTTTCTGTGCCTTTCAACTGAGCTTGA
>VZTD01005999.1:3917338-4015932 GCA_013397725.1 Rhagologus leucostigma
CTTTTCCTGTGTGTTTGTTAAAATAAATAGTTTTTATCTCTTTCACTTTCCTTCGAGGAAAAATCTCCTTTTTTCCCGAACCCTGTGGGGGGAAGGGTGGTTGTAACCTGGTTTTCTCTCAGGGGCTATATTACTAGATTTTGGCCAAACCGGCACAACTGATGTGCAGTTTCTGAAACCACTATTACAAAGTTCTTTAAAAAATCATTTATAGGGGAAACATATTGCCATTTCCATTCAAAATTGTTGTTCCCATAGACCCACTAGTTGCTGTTTTTCATTATTAATGCTCTCATATCAGTAACCATTTTGCTGCCATTTTGTATTTACAGTTCACTAGTGATCAACACTCCCTGCCAGAGCTCAGTCAAGTCATCTGGTGGAGCACCCATGTATCGTGATGCGTGGTGTCGATGGACCGATGCTGCGTTTTTCCCACTTTGTCCCTCGTGGAGAAGCTTTGGTGGTGCCTCACTAGCACCCACGCGTCCACCCAGTCTCACTCTCTCAGGTAGGCGTGAGCAGCCACTCACACACACAGTCTATGCACATTCCAGAGATGAAGAGGCAGGAGAGATTCTTTGCATGCAATTCTGAGGCATTTATTGGATCCACACCATGGACCGGGAACAAACACACTCAAAGGGGAACAGAGGCAAAGAACCTAGAACAATCGCCCACACGTGGTTTTATCCCGAGGGGTCCTAGGGGTGGGCAGAGCATCAGTAACCAATAGTCTGAGGGCTAGGGGGTAGAGGCAAGGTTGAATGACACAACAGGGGCCAATGGAAGAGGGGAGGGGAGGGGGGAGAGGGCCAGGGGCCAGTGGGGTCTCGGTAAAGGGAGAACTTTCTGTCACAGTAATGTGGGGAGAGACTACTTCGTAGTAACACTGGGGGTGTTATGTGGACTTAGCCACCACAACACTCATGTCCTTCAGCACCTACAGGAAAGAAGCAATGTGCTATGATGTACTACAATTTTCTCACCAGAACAGAAAACAGATCATCAGCTCAGTTTTAAATCTTAGACTTTTAAACCAAGAAAAGCTCTCGTAGTGTTATAGCATGCAAATAAGATCTGACCATTCAAGCTTTTCTTTATTTCCCATTGGTTTAAAGAAAGACACTAAACCAAGCTGTGGTTCTGAGCATGCTGCGTGAGTCAGACCTGCTTGCACAGACAAGAGATACTTTCTTTGTCTAGCAGAGGAACATCTGAGATGGGTCACTGAGCATCCCAATATCACTGTGCCCATGCAGCCTGACAGCATCAGCATCTGGGCCCTGACACTCAAAAAATATCTACCTGACTCTGACCACTGGCACAGGCTTTTGTCTGTGAAAGATGTGCAGATGTTTTTTCAGATGTACCTTGATAATTCCTCATTTCATAGTAGAGCTACATTTTTGATTGTATCTATACATTTGTAAAGGCATGGGTAAAAAAGAGACAAACTCTGTCTACTTTAGAGGATATGACTGCTACCAGAGAATAAGGATTCCTCTCTTAGGGAATATTTTCAAAGGGAGATTCAAAAAAAACTGTGGCTTTGTCTGAGAAAAGTCAAACTTCAGGCAGTGTGGGAGAGACAGGAATATGAGCAGGTGGGGTGGCAATCCTTCCTTTGTGAAGCTGTATTTATTTCACTGATCCTGTAGCTATCTTTTTGTTCCCTAATTTTAAAGACATCCATAATTTCATTCACTGCTTGAGTAAGAGGAAAGCTGAATCAGTCAGTCAAACAGGTAATGTAACTGTTGATTAAATCTGGTTTCAGCCAAGAGAACTCATTTTTTATTAGAAAGAAAGAAAGAAAGAAAGAAAGAAAGAAAGAAAGAAAGAAAGAAAGAAAGAAAGAAAAGTAGTTTAACTTTATATAACACCTTTAAAACAAAAAGCATCTGATCACTTCACAAGGTGCAGAAAACATGACTCAAAACAATAACAAACTGCAAAAATAATCTTTCTAGCCCTCCCAAGGGAACTGCAAGTAAGATTACCCTATATATGGTTACTATCTATACAATGACTTTCTTAATGTCTAATGGCAATTTCATCTCTTGTATTTATCAGGAAATAATAACAGCTATATTAACCATAACACTAGGGTTGGTCTGCTGTGAGTACAACAAAAACCGGATCATCCTGATCTAAGCTTGACTCTTGAGTGATGAATTCTGAATTGGTTTAGATACATCCAAGACATAATGAATGGTTTTATAATAGTTCATCAAGTCAAGGCTCACTCCTCAAATTGAGGAAGAAACTTTTCCGATGAGTAGCATAAAAATGTTACTGAATTATTAAGGACAGCAATACTTACAAAACTTTTACTCTATGTAAAATCAGTATATCTTTTTCTTGAATTGGGGTCTAATGGATAAGAAACACATGAAATAATTCTGCTCTAAGCAGATAGAAGAAAAACCTTGAAACTCTGTGGCTAAGTGACTTGAATAGACTGTCTTCTACAACCTTTGCAAGCAGTTTCAACACAACTTGCACCATGATAAGAGACAGGTTAATGCTTCTGCTGAAAAAAACCAAAAAAAACCTGCTACATGACTTTTACAGCTGTATGGCCTTTCTGGCTAAACAGATTATTTTTGCATTTTGTTATGGTTTTGAGTCACGTTTTCTGCAGCTTGTAAAGTGATCAGATGCTGTTGGTTTTAAAGCTGTTATATAAAGTTAAACTACTTTTTTTCTTTCTTTTTTTTTGGATAAAAAATATGCATTTGAGATATATACCAGTCCATCAGCATAAATGCAGATCAAAGCTCAGGGGTTTTTTCTCTCTAATGCTTGTTCCTCTCTATTCCTTATAATGTATTCAGGAGATTTTCAAAGCACTGGGAAAGGGACGAGGAAGAGACTGAAAATGTTGTGGTAAGAGGCTGTGTGGGGATGAACACAAATCCTTCTGAATTTCATTTTCCCTAATTTCACTGTTCATGGAACAACTTGTTCTTTGCAGCAACTAATACTTTAAAACCATGGAAATATCAACATTACCTGAATGAAATGAGCTTATTTCAGCTTAATTATGTTCAAAAAATTACTGTAAGTTTATAGGAATGAAGCATAAAAATTACATTATTCTCAAACTCTTTGAATTTTGATAGCCCACCATTATTTGCCACAGATATTATTAATTTTAAATTTGGAATACATTCTTTTATACACAAATGAATAAAATATGAGAATAAAAAGGTAAAATTCCTCACTCAAGTATGGCATAATAGAGAAATATATTATATAGAAAGGTCATAATTTGATTTTAAAGGCTGTGAATTAAATCTTTTCCAGTACTTTGCTTCATTTGCAAAAATAGTTTCAGAGTTGCAAGGATTTCATAATGTCAGCCCTTAATTTATAAAAGTTCTGGTGCGTTTTTAAAAGTTATATCCCTATATAAAAATATATAGGGATATATAGAGATATATAAAGAAAATTATGTGGTGATCTTGTTTTTAGACTTTTAGACTGTCTTGATATGTTCACTAGTTAACAGAGACTATTTTAAAAGTATTTTTTAAGGTTTTTAAGTACAAAAATGGTAGGGATAGACTGACATTTTTAGTGACAGAATACTAGCTATATTGCTCTCACAACACATTTTCTGAAACAGACCTAATTACAAAAACTGAGCTAGACACAGATAAAATAACCCTGCTAAGTACTGAGCATCTTCAGACTAGGCGTGAAATTATGATTAATTAGGAGTATACATGTAAGAGTTTTGTGAACATGTTAAAAAAAAATGTAGTGAAATAGAATAAAAGTGATAATAAGAGCCTTTTTAAACATTTCACTGCAACTCATTATAATTGTCCATTTGAAATTAACAGGATGTTACATAACAGAAGACACGTGATAGGTTGGGGATAGTGATTTTCCTTATTGATTCTTCAGGTAAAGTGTAATTTTTTTTAATTCCTTTTGAGAAAGTTGTTCACTACACAAAAAGCAGAAGGGGAGTTGCAGCACTTTGTGCTAATGATACAGAGTCTACTATTAGGTTTCATTTGTGTGACCTTTTTGAGGTCATTTGGTATTTTTGTGCTGAACTTCCAAGACAAAAATGCTCTGATTTCAGCTGCATATTACTGGTGCTTCCAAAACAGTAGGAGTAGTAATGGTTGCATTATCTGCAGTAGCAACGTTATTATCAGTGGTGATCTAGTACTGGAGAACAGGACATTAAAGAAGGCTATTCAAAGCCATAGTAGGCAATACATTTAATAAACAACATCAAGCAAAACAAGATCTGTGATTCTAGACATTAGGTTGGTGAACTTATCCTATCTAGTATGTAGGCTTATAAATATTTAAAGTGTGCTGCAATCAACCTTTCCCTATGTGAAGAGAAGCCATATGCTTTGAATCAAAAGTTACTTAGACTTTTGGGCTAAAAGACCAAAAAGAAATAAAATTAAAATGAAAAAAACTTGAAAAACTGCAGCAAATCTTAAAAAAATTCCCAAATCCTCCCACTTTTTTCTGAAATTGCAGTTTTCTTCTACAAAAAACAAGAACTGTCCTGGAAATACAACAGTTCTCATGAAAACTTCAGGGAGTGCAAGAAGGACAGCGATATTAAATAGGTTTCATTGAGACCCCAAACGTCACTGACCTTTTCAACACCACTAAATTTCAGCTCAGAAAGGTTTGGCAGATAGAAATTTTCTCCAAACAAATATCTCTGGTCTTTAGTGTTTCAAAAAGCAGCTCGAGATATTTTAAAAAGTAAAAGTACTTCAGTGAACTTTGAAACCACTTCAATTTTAAACAAAACAATCTTATTTGGGTGGAGTTTTTTATGTTAAAGTTTAAGGACAGTCTTCAAAACCTGTGTGGAATTGATTCTGAAGTTTTCGCCAGTAGAATTATATTTAATGCTATGAAGATCTTATGGATACTTCTATTTTGGGGAAAAAGCTATTCTCAGAGACCAATTCCAGCAAAATATTAAATCACCCATTCCTACCTGCAAATTCACCTAAGCGGGAGCTCCATGGCTCCCAGATCAGTAATCAGTTCCCCTTTACATCATACTGTAATATGGCTTGGTACAAGGTCATTGCAGATCTCAGCTAAATCTCTCTTGCATCATACAGCAGCACATGGCAATTAGTTGTGCAGTTGTATGCCTGCCTTGGAAACTTTTCCAGTTTGCTCTTAAAACCTAGGAGACAACAATACTGCAAAACTCCTCCTAGCAACAGGACAGACTTTGGGTTTGATGTGTAGAAACTTGGCTTTATTCTTTCCCATTTCAGGTATAATCTGGATATTCAGATTTTCATCTCAGCATGTTTTTTTCTATGCACTAACTCCCTGAAACTGACCAGCACTGGCCATTCCAAACTTGAACACTAAAAATGAAATTTCTCCAGAGTACTTCTGTATTAACCTGCTATACCATTTCAATATGCCAGCCTATGCATGTTAGTGATTAATGGAGAAAGAATGGAATTTGCAAGTTCATCCTTTGTGGTTAGATTTTCAGCAGTGAAAGTCCAGAGTATCTGGCCTCTGTCACCTAATGTGTTAAAAAGCCATCAAATGTGTCCTGTTCAGAAACACTCCTGAGCATTAACGAACATTGAGATCTGTGTGTAGAACTGAACATTTATAATTTTTAGGGGCTTTAATGCCACTGGGAGCTCTGGAGGCTGCTAGTATCTGTCTATCTCCTCTTGCCATCTTATGTCCATTAGTATTACATCTTAGAATGGCCTGGAAACTCGCTGTCTGGGCTTTTCAGACCATGGCAATTTGACTATGTAAGAAGACACTCAATTATTAATACCACGAACAACATGCTTCTCTACCAAAGATGTACTAATATCATGACCAATATCAGTGCTGAGGAACCATATATATAATAATATAGTATTTGGATTTATATTTAAGCCTCAAGATCCAGGAAGATGTCCTTAGCAGACAAATTTTTAGAAACCTGCCTTTTTCTTTGCAGAAGATTAGGGAAATGGTAGGAGTCAGTTCAGCAGCTGAGTTAGTCACACAACAATGAACAACTAAAAGAAAAGAAAGTTTTGCAACCAGCACTGTCTTTAGATGAAACATAGTTTTAATTGAATAAATTAATGGGCTGTTAAAGCCAGACCCAGAGTGTGTGTGAAGGTGAAAGACACAGAAAGCAGGTGAGGGAGAGGGAGCAAAATGAAGAGTAGAAAAAAATTCTTTGTGAAATAAACAAACACCTTCACATGGTCAAATGCACCGTCTGAAGTTTTTGTTTTTCTTGCTCCACTGCACTGATGTATTCTGACAGGATATTTTGTTCTGCCTCCAGGGTTTTTAGGGAAAAGGAACTCATGGGCTATTACTGTTCCAGTGAAGAGTTTTGACTGAAATGTTTTGGCTCATTTCCTTGAGCTATGCATTAGCCAGATGGTTTGATGCATGTACCATGCCACCCTGTTTGATCCCGCTCTTGGACTTTAGCTCCTGTTCCACAGTCAAAGGGAAGGATTATTATGAATGTTCTCATTAATATTCACACTAAAGAGTGATCTGACTACCACTTCACTCGTACTGCAGGTTAAGTGAGGGTGCCCTGTCAAAACAGAGAAAAATCTTTACCTCTACTAGTGCAAACCAGTCTGAGAGAGGGTTTTGAACAGAAAATTAGATTCCAGTATTAAGGGCTTCCCTCTTATTTGACAGAGATTTACTATGTCAAAATCTCTTCTTCATTACAAAACAAGAAAAATAGTATCCAACTCTTTCAGAGGGAGGAAAAATATATTTTACAAGATCTTGTGATAAAACACTTGCATAAAAATTTATAGAATTGTGAACTTGTTAATAACATGACTAAATTTGATGCAGTACTTAAAATTCCTGCTCATGGGCAGGACCTACTATGTAAGTTATGTGTATATATATATCTCACATAAGCCAGAAATTTCTTATGGGTGGGTATCCAAAGGTGCAGAGGAGACTGGAGCCCTCTGTCATCCATCCAGTCCTGACAGGAGGTAACAGCCCACAGAGCTGAAGGCAGACACACCCTGTGATAGAGCAGACAGTTTCCCCTAAGGCTGCTTTCCAAAGGTGCTGGGCAAGATCAGGCGAAAAATCATCTGGCTGCCCCAACCCAGGTACAGCACCTTGTGCTTGGTCTTGTCAAACCTCATGATGTTCCCATGGACCCATTTCTTGAGCTTGTCCAGGTGCCTCTGGATGACATCCTGTCCTTGAGAATGTGGCAATTGCACCACTAAGCATGGCATCATCTGCAAATCTGAGGCTGCACTTGATCCCTTCATCTGTGTCATTAATGAAGATATTAAATAACACTAGTTCCAGTATGGACCCCTAAGAGAAACCATTTGTCACTGATGTCCATTGGGACACTGAGCTGTTGACCATAACCCTCTGGATGTGACTGCCCAACCAATTTATGCATCTTACAGTCTACTCATCAAATCCATCTCTTTCCAATTTAGGGAGAAGGATTTTGTGGGGCTCCATGTCCAAGGCTTTACAGAAGTACAGATAAATGACATCTGTAGCCCTTCCCTTGTTCCCTGGTGTAGCAGTACACTCCATCAGAGAAGGCCACTGGGTTGGTCAGACAGGACTTCCCCTTGGTGAAGCTGTGCTGGCTGTTCCGAATCACCTTCCTGTCCTCCATGTGCCTTAGCATAGCTTCTAAGAGGATCTGTTCCATGACCTTCCCAGAAACAGAGGTGATGCTGACAGCTCAGTGGTTCTCAGGGTCCTCCTTTCTACCCTTTTTAAAGATGCGTAAAAAAAGTGTTTCCCTTTTTTCAGTCACCTGGGACTTCACCTGACTGCCGTGACTTTTAAAATACTATGGAGAGTGGCTTGGCAACTACATCAGCCAATTCCTTCAGGGCTCCAGGATGCATCTTATCTGGTCCCATAGACTTAGATACATAATATACCTTCAAAAGCTCAACTCAGTTGCACTTTGACAGAATAAATGACTGCTACAGATAAACCAAGAAATTTTTTGTAAGTGGTCTGCCCTGTCTCTCTGTTGGTAATTTCTGTAGTGTCTCAGGGCTGGCAGAACAATATAAGAACCAACTCCTCAGCCATTGTCATTTACAGGGTGTCATAGAACTGCAAGACCACCTCCATTGCCCTAAATTAATAAACTGAACTGTCAGATACACACATGAGGCTGACACACATTTATTCTTCTGCCCTATTTATCTCTGGCCAGGGTAGACTGAGAGCTGAAGACAGCAAATTGTTCATACCAGTTTAGCAGATTGAGTGTTGGTCAACTTCTCATTCCATTCTGTCTTGGACAATGTGGTGCTGATCTCCTGTTTAAACCCATTTAGTAGTCACAAAGTAAACATTTTGCTGATTCTCCCTCCTAACAATAATCCTTCATTCTTTGGGGTTTTTTCTATTTCTCTCCCTAGCCCACCTCCCACAAAAATGTAGTCAGAGCAGACTCTATACAGGAGATTCTGTGTGAAAAAAAAATTAGGAATATGAAGATTGCAGTTGAGTGAGATGTCTTCTCAAATGCAAGAGCATAGGACCTGAGGATGGAAGATGTTTTCTGTTGCTGAGGCCTTTAATTCAGAAAGATGTTTGGTTATCAGTTTTTGCAAGTATATTATAAAACCCCCGATTTAGTGTTGAATGATCAGGAACCTTAAAGTTTAAATGTGACTTTGAGCCTTAGATACTTAGGATTTTGCCTGACCTGCAGAACTAATTTCACTGAGTAACAGAAGTGTTTGTAAAATAAGTTCTTCTAGGAACAGAGTATATAGAATGTTAAAGATCAAAGGTGTTCTGACCAATTCTGGATTTTGAGAGTCTAAATTTTCTTCTGTCTAATATGAAAAAATATAATATGCAGTGATATGCATAATAAAATTTAAAAATGACCTGGTTTTTAGAGTTTAGATGGGCTTGGGTGTATTTTTGTTGTTTTTTGTTTGTTTATTTCTGGGGTTTTCTAGGTAATGAGAGAGCTGATCAGTTTGGATTGTAATTAAAGGAAAACAGTAGACAGAGAAGATTATTCCTGGGGGAAAGTTATAGATCAGAACATGCTACAGATGTTCATCTTTACTCATATAACTTATGGAAGTAAACCTTGCTTCAAAAGGCCTTGTTTCAAGCCTTAGATATTTTGGGATATGTCTAGAGTGTGAGTCAGCCAGACTGTCAGACACAGGTTAGTAAAAACACAGTATATTGTTCTCAAAATTTTTTTCTTGACATTAAACCAAAATTTTCCCATAGTTCTTACCCACTACTCTTTGATGATTACTTCTTCAAAATTATGTTAAGTGACAGTGACACATTAGTTATAAATGGTAAACACAATTTTTAAAGAGCTGAGTTCCCAAAGCAAGATAAGAAGGCAGAAAGAGACTCTACAAGGTCTACCTCTACTGACATACAGCCAGCACAAAGCCAGCAGCAAAGAGCCTCACTGAACATACAGCAATGAGAGGTGACTTCAATGTCAATGGCTCATTCAGTGTTTTTGCTGCTCTGCCAATGCTTCCAGCAAGTGCCCAATTAGCAGTGACAGCGGTGATGGTGTTTATGAGAAACTAGCCTGAGACTGTCATTTCTTTAAATTTGAAACTGCAGAGAAGTCACAGGGTGGCAAAGCTTTTAAGTTCCTATTGACATGCACCAGAAACTGACCTCAAACTGGTGACTTAGAGGTGAAAGTCTTTATTTGCTAAGTCAGTTTGTCTCCCATAGAGTGAATTTGTAAAGCACTTCCCATTCCAGCTTACTTTATTTCTCATGAGAAGAAGGAAGCTCTCCCCTGCACGGCAGCTACAACAGTACCATCCTATCCCCTCCTCTCATGAAGGAAAGCTGGACTGTGGAGTCACACAGGTCTATGTGAACAAGTGGGTCAGTGCATCCAACACTGAAAAGCGAACAGTAGGAGGAATGCAACAACAGTGGAAATTGTAAAGTCATTAGTTAAAAACACAGCAGATTGTCAGAGGAGGCATTGCCTAGAGGTGATAGTGAATGCGGTGTTTCAGTAACTACATTCAAAAGTTCGAAAAAGAGATATGAAAGAGAGAGGAGGAAAAGAAAGAATATATATGAAATACTTTGGAAAGGCTGGAACAAACACAAAAAATTAGAAATTGCTGAAATGTTCCCCTAAGACATAGCCTGCTAATTTTTTGGCTTGGCTTCTCTTGTCTGCACACACTGATGGGCTATTCAGAAAATAACAGTGTGCATTAATTTTAAGCACATGGGCTAAACTGCAACCATAGTTCTTGGTTGTCAAACATCTTACAGTGCTCCTGAGTCCATTTCAACTCTGAATCCCACTGCCTTAGAATTTAAAAAAAGAGATCTGATTCCTGTGTAGAGTCTGAACGTGTGGAGGATTTTTCTTTACTTTGGTTTGAGAGTTCAGGGATTGACTGTCTGTTGGACAGCTTGTTGCTTTGAACATCTGGGCGAATTATTGCTATTTGCATCTCCTTTTTCTGTTCTCTTTTCTATTGTTTCTGCTATTGTCCATTGTAATAGAATGAATCCAGGACTAGGCTATTTTTGATCTGACCTGGTAAAGCCCTTTTTCTCTCAGGCCATGTAGAGAGCCAATCCCTTTTGTTATTAAAGGAATACAGAATTCTCATCTGACATGGCTGCTTCACAATCTCTTTCCACAGGTGTAAAAGACAAAGCAGATTGCAAAATGTCAGGAAACAGGACTTGCACAGTGTGCCTGAGTTGTGGACCCAAGGTTATTCTTTGTTCTTGTTCTCTTCCTAGCTTAGCTGTATGGCAGACAGCCACTTAGGCACCTACAGTGTTACTCCTTTCCAGCTCCTGATCTCTTGATAATAAATGGTATGTTGAGAGGTGATTTGACTGAGCTCCTGCCAGCCAAGGCTGGCATAATGGTGTCTTTCTAAGATAACATGAATCAGAGCAACCCACAAAAATTATCTGACATATTCTGTGACTAAGGTAGCCTTAGAGATTAGGTCATCACAAAGTTATTATAAAAGCATTTCTGACAGCTCTCTCACTCTTCAAAATTCTGAGTTGAACTTAAGAAAGCTTAGCAAAGCTAGACACTTGAATCTTGCATTTGGAGACCCATGAAACTTTTAATTAAGCACCAATAATACCACCAGTATCTATCTTTCTTTTTCTTTTTATTAATATGGAAAGTCTGGAAAAGAAAGGGTAATAGAGGCAAAATAGGTACTGCATGCTTATATTCCTTACTCATCTGTACCTGGGTAGTTGTAGCTCCTATCTTTGAGGCAGTGAGGCAGTGATTCCCACAGTATGTTTGCTCTGTTGTTTTACTGAGCTCAATTTGGAAAGCCTAGCTGTTTTTACCTCTTTTCAGAGACTCAGTCTCACACCCTATTTGACCCCAATGCAAAAGAAAATATTTTCTAATATTCATCTTTAGTTGCTTCCTTTCACTAATTCACCCTGTTATATTTGCAAATACTAGGAAAAAATCCCTCTCTTACATATGAACACCTTCAAGACCATCATAAAATTCTAAGATGTGTTTAGCGTGTCTTTATATTCACAATGAAAAATTTGTTCTTCTCCACAAAGAAAAATTTGGTGTCTTTATATTTAACCACACTCTACGAAAATTATTACTGGGATGTTTCTTTTTGTTGTCATAACACTTTGAAATTTAATAACCATATTCAAAACAAAATTCTTCTTCCAACTTCTAAGTACACACATATCTTCAGTTATACTCATCTAATTAATTATGAATGTTTGAACAATCTCATGCTGTCATTAGCTAAAAGCCCATCTTAACTCATTAAACATAATTGAGGGGGAAAAAGAGAAACCCACTACCATTGTGTGTATTTGTCCTAATTATAGCAATTTCACAAACTTAAAGCCCTGTCTTGATTATTTGGTTTTAGCATTTTCTTTGTTACTTTAATAGCCTTCCAGGGAGGTTACAGAATAATTTCTCTGTCCTTTTTGAAAGGAATTAATAAAATTTTTTTGATGTAATATCATTTTCCTTGATACTCAATCATAAGAGAAGCTGTGCTGGGGTTTGGATTTTTGTTTGCACTCAGAGAAGCTGGAAGGCAAATGTGATTGAGCTTTCTGCTTGTTTTCAAGATGGGCAACAAGTGAACAAGCCAGTGCAGACTGCAGAAAAGAATGCATTAGGAGACCTTCAGAAAATAAAATAGTCTGCAAAGGAGACATCTTTTGTGTAGTTCCTATGATTAGGGGCTTTTTAGTCTTGTATTCATTAGAAATGGTAGATCCTGCAATGAACTGCTTGCACGTGCATATAAATATCCAAAGTAATGCAATGCAGACTTCTGAAAGAAGTCAAACAGAAGCCAACAAGTGCTTTTTTTTTTTCCCTGCAAATGGAATCTAAGATGACTAACTATGGGTTTTATGCTGCTAATTACATGAAGTTAGATGACATCAACTCTACTCGCACAGCCTGAAGTTTGGAGACTGGTGTTAAACTGGATGGTTAATTAATTTGTAAAGAAATACTCAACATAATTTTTTTTCTTGAAAGCAAGACAACATTTACTGTGTGTATCATGTATGGCCCAGTAGAAAATTGGTATATCGTCCTTTAGGAGAAATGCAAAGACACTGTTTTCTGCCATCTGAATATAATGTGCTGAGTTCCTGACAGAATTTTCTTGGTTGTTTGGGGTTTTTTTCTGTGTTTTGTTTGCTGGTTGGTTTAATTGAAGTATAACTTTGTTTGTTCATATCTCTGTTCTTAAGAGCTGGCGGCATAATGAAAGCAACCATGAATTCCAGTAGGAGACTGCATGCGAGAGCCAGTGACTCATGCAATGGGAGGCTTTGCATATAGCTTGTGTTCTCACCAGCTGCCAGTCTGCCCACGCAGAAGTTCATAGGCAGCCTGTGCTTAGAGACATTGAACATGCTCATATGAAACCAGCTACTGCTAAACTAATATCTTACTTAACTATCGGCAGTCCTATGCGACACTGAAGTCTTCAAAAGGAGTCTCTGGGTGTAGCCAGAGCTGTGCTTGCAGCCTCCCTTGCTAAACGGAAGCTGTATCTAGACTTATGGGCAGCTTTAGAATACTTCCTGCAATATCATATGGGATTAGCAACAGTTGATTTTCCTCTTCTGAGGCTCAGTCTCCCTACAATCTTTTTAAACCACAAAGTAACCAGTCAGGTACCTTACCATCTGTATTCTTCCACTTCACTGCACATCTTAGTCTCAGCTCCTCAAGTCCAGAAAAGCTCATTGCAGTCCACTATTGAATCACTGGACTGTTCTTCAAACAGACTTCATTATTGGTGGAGAAAGAAAAGATGAATGCCCACATAGCAAGCTTCACATTTCTGGGATGAAAGTTTTAGACATCCTTCTAGCCTTTACAGAAAATTCAAGAATTATGTACAAACTACAAGCTATAGCCTTGAACTGGGGTTCCTAAATCTTAGATTAGTACTGAAAGTACCCTACAATGTTATTATATGGGCAAGAGAGAGGTGCTGGAGCTTTAAGTTCTTCCTTGAAACTGCTCTGGAGAACAAGTGAAGTTTCAGACTTCTCCTCGAACAGAAGACAGAAATTCCAAAAAAAAAAAAGTAGTTGAAGGCAGTAGTATGACTAATAGGAACTGAACATCTGTAAAGGGGGAAATCAGTATGGGCAAGAGAAATATGGGACATTCAGCTTTGGAGTCATGAAAGATTCAAACAAGGAAAAGAGCAAATCCACAAAGATAACAAATTTCTCAAAAGATAATTCAGAGAAGATCCTCAGTATCCCAGGGTGCTCTCCTTAACAGCCAGGAGCATCACTTGATGATAATTTGCTCTCTGAGAGCTGCAGGCAGCCTCAGGTCCCAGCTCCTGAGGGCTTGTACTGTTCCACACAAAGAGAAAAACAAACTCAAAACACAGAGGTCTCTATTTGGCTCTTGTATGACTCTCATAAGCAGTGAAAAGTGTCATGAGCTTTTGAGTGCAAAAAAGAAAAAAACGCCAACAATGCACATCTTGCATCTGAGTAGGGCTTTTGGGAGATACTAAATTAAATACATTTGTGTTTATAGAGAAAAGTGGCAGTAACTGGGCTTCATGCTCTTTTTAAACTTTTACTAACTTATGTTCTATATTTTTGTTTATTTTTTTATTTTCAATAAGATTGTGAAAGTAAAGCCTCCAAATAGCACCTCGGACTTTATTTCTTTAAATCTCTTGTGCTGTCCCATATTCCCTGCCAAGAGCACTCTTGAGATTTGTGGCAAAATCTCCTAACCTTGGTCATCTCTCCTCAGCCAAACTCAGGTAGTCACCATTTTTAGCAAGGTTTTAGCTGAACCTTGCAACAGACCATAGTTGTCACTGGAAAAACCATACCATCTAGGAGACAGTAAATTGCTGTGCTGCATCATGAACTACACAGGAACTGGAATCTGGGACCTATAAAAACAAACACACATGGAGGAGACCTGCAATTCTCTTATTTTGAAGGACACCCTTACCAAGAATCTATTTAGCCCACAGTGCGTGCTCCACTCTCTGAAATACAGAAAAACGTATCTGGTATGCTCTCCCTCCCACCTCTAACCTCCCCCCACCTTACTCTCTCCTCTCTTATTTTTTCAGTGGACATTTGGAAGGCTGGGGCAAATGGAAAATGCTCGCTGCTTATACAACTGCTATAACAGCAGCAACAACAGAAGAACACAAGTCATAAGTTACCTCATTTCATTGTCTTTCAATGAACAGCGTGAAAAGCAACCACATTTTCTCTTCATTTTTCATGACAATAAGGCAGCAATAGAGGAGGCCCGTCTCCCCGTATTCAGTGTTTTTCTTCTCTGCATCACTGCTAGCACCTGCACATGCTGGCTCTTTGCTATAATTGAAGATGTTGTTACACTTTGCCTAATCTTTGGGATTTCCCAGGCGGCACAGAAAAGTAAATTTTGGAAATTATATCAAGACAGTAAAAAATCTCATTCTGTAACCAGCCTGTTGAAGATATTGTTTGATGTACAAACCCAACCCTTTTTCTGTATTCCACCATGCCTCAAAATTTCTGCTTCCCTAATATAATTGAGGTTTTCAAAGAGCATGTGCAGATCATAAGAAGAGTTTTAGAGGAACTCTTCTAGGGGAAAACCCTGATTCTAGGAAGAACCTCAGCCGCCTATGGCATTAGAGATAATTTATAGATGTCCAAATGACCAACTTATGCAAATGCTATAAATGGACATTTGAACATAAAATGTGTCCCCTTTCAAAGGGCCAAAACCTTTCAAATGTTTCCATCTCATCTCAAAGAAAAGCACTTCAAAAATTCTTGGTATGGCATCTACTGCCTGATAGACTATTGCAGCTGAAATAAATTTACAAAATTTTATAAAACTAAACCAATAGTATGATTCCATTAACTAAATTGACTCAAGAAACGGTTACCATTAGTCATTATTACTGTCCTGAAAGAGAAGAAGACTAATTATGAATGGATTTGTTTGTATCTATAATCCCTTCATTTCCAAACTTCTGACTCTAAAAGAATAATTGTGAACTGAAAGTAGGTCTTCCTAAAATGCACTACTCATAAGGAAAAAACAGTCCAGAATTCCAACTAACGACAAATTGTTCCTCAGAATTAAAAATCAAGTTAATAGGCTCACAGTGATTTGTCTTGGACTATTGATTAATATTACATTTGGTTTTGCTTCCCTTGGTGAAATCAATCCCATTCCTCAAACCAGACAGCTTACGCCTTGTCACTTCAGTGTAATGAAATCAGCTGTTAGACTCTGCACACGCCGGCCTGATTTGGATTTATTGATGGCTCAATCAGTGCCCGCTGTCCGGAGGCTCCATACTCGAGAGGGCAGTGACACCTGGAGGGAGGCAGTGGCCCTACAAGTAGCTTTCTAGCAAGGTAGCACTAAGTACGGGAATTCTTATTAACGTGATGGACTTAAAAAAAATGACAATAGAAACAAAGCGCTCTTGTTGCCTTCTATCCTGCAGCCTATTCTGAGGCATACGAACATGCAGCGGTAGGCACTGATTTTGCTTTTCTGCATCTGAGCCACAAAGCCTCTCAGCTATTTTGAGATGGGTGTTTAGGATTGTGTTACTTTTTACTGCAATAGAGAGTGTGTTTCTTTTGCCAGAGTCATCAGTGAGAAAACAGGATGAGAAATGGAAAACATTAATAAAATCCATGGAGGCAGCTGTGTGAAGTGTAGGGTGCAGGCGCCAGGAGTGGCTCCAGCTGCTACTGCATTGAGAGAACAGGAAATAATCCAAGTGGATGCGAAAAAGGGGATGTAATTCTGGGAGAGGCACACATTTCAGTGACAGATTTCCAAGCTGTAGAGTGAAAATCCTGATACCAGTTAAAATTTTCTCAAAGTTAAGGATATTCTAATGGAAGGGTGTAATTAATTATTGCATCATTGGTGACTGTGTGATTTAGTAAACTATTTTTACATGTATCGTGCACCATTGTGCATGGTCCTGCAAAGGCATGTGAAAATGGTATAAAAGGTAGACTGCATATTGCATAGGATGTAGGTGAATTTCTGACCAAAACTGAGGGCTTTCTAAATCTGGATTTAAATCTAAACTATCTGAAAATCCTATTATTCATTATTATTCCCTATTATTATTCATTATTATTATTATTATTATTGTTGTTGTTGTTATTGTTGTTATTATTTCATTCCTATTATTATTGCTTTGTTGTTTTTGTTGTTGATATTATTTTATCCTATAATTAATTTTAATAATAGACTCAAAAAAATGAACTAGTCAGATTCCATGACTTTTCCCACTTCATTTTGTATATGCTTTATCATATAGAAGTTGGGGGAAATATTTTAAAGCATAAGATGTTACCCACCATGGCTGAATACATCCTGAGTAGTTTGTCCCATAGACTTAGCGTGAAGTCAGCTGCAGGCATCACTCAGAAAAAAAAAAAGTCATAGATTTCATTTTGAAATAACTAAATATTTGCTTTCACCTTTCTTTTCTACCTATCTCTTTACCACCTTCCACTAGGGCAGAAATTGGTGATCACAGATATATCATGGATCACTGACACCCTCAGTGTATAGATAAAATCATGTGCATATTCAGTAGTATTTTAAGTATTTTTAACCTATAACCCAATCATGGTTTTAGCTTTTTAGCTTTCTTCTGCTTGTACTCTTACATGCCAAGAGCACTCTAGCTTCTGCCAGCTTCCCTTTTGCTGCAAGAAAATATTCTTCTGAGCTGTTTGCCTTTAGAGCAGCTGGTTTCTGGGCACATGTCTAGATCTATTGCAAGCTACAGATAACTGGACATTTTGATTTAGTTGGTTCCTTGTAGCTGTGGAGTCCCATGTTCCTGCACTACTCTAAAAGGGAATAACTAGCTCAGGAGCATGAGAGTAAAGATGAAAAAGAATGTTCAAAAATTTAACTGTAGATGTCATTTTCCGTGATGCAAATTCAGTTACATTATTCAGCATTGTTACATTCATAAAGTCATACTCACACTAATGTTTCCAAGATTAGAATGTGATTTTAAAGTTTATCCATTTCCTATACCTATTTCTTTTATAAACAAGTTGGTGCAGGGGACTTTCACAGGAAGCAAAATAGCTGAAATAAGGAGGAAAATACAGAGTTTCGCAGAGAACAGCTTACAGGTGAGGAATCTGGACTATCTGAACACTTGGACTAGAGCTTCAGCCATCCCTTCGGGGAAGTTAGAGGGCTTTCCACCCTACAGAAAGGTACAGCGCAGTACACACAGTTACAGCTTGCCACTGATCACAGTGCGAAATCTTTCCCTGAGGTAACTTATGCAGTTCCAGGGGATTTACTCTAATGGTGAAATGGTCCCCTAGCACACAGAAACCTGCTTACAGAGACAAGCAGCAAAGCAGAGCGAGAAAGTAACATAACCCTTCAGCTAACAAACTATCAAGTGGGACTTAGTAGGTTCATTTTTCATGGAGACATTTTGCCTCTTGTGAAATGGCATTTTTGCTCCTTCCACATTGCCTCAGTGTTACTCAGTGACTCTGAGTACACCTGCATGGGCAGTGATGCCAGGAGTACCTCAGGCTCAGAGTAAGTTTGGGCCAGTTGCTACTTCTGACTTTGGTCATCTGGGTTGCCACTGCAGGTGGGAGCACACAGCAAGGAGACTTGGACTGCGCACAACACTGAACTGCGAGCACCACTGGCACCTCTTCACAGTATTTGTCCTCCTTAAGCATCCTGAGAGCACCTGCTGCTCAGAGCCATGATGATTTCAGTTCCCCAGACTCAGGAGCTCCATCGAGGTCTGACCCAGTTCGTCCTGTGCTGTGCAAACAAGACCTAGGAGGCGACTCTCAAGTTACTTGAATTTTTTCGACAAGGGTACTTGACAGTAAGAATAACTGCCTGGCTTCCCAGGTGGTATGAGGGTTTTTAATATGCATTTTCAAAGCTTTTGTGGTGACAGGAACTATTCCAATGTCACACCATTTTATAGTGGCCATCTTGAGGATATTTTTTAAACTCTGATTCTCCAAATGAAAAGATGCATTATTGTAAAGCAGTACCAGTAAGCAAGCAGTGGAAAGAGAGCGTTCTGATGAATTCAGAAAAAATAGTTATAGCATTGTTGCAAATTAGTTTATCTGCTTGTCATATAAGTTCATCTGGTTTTTAGGATGCATTCAGCTACATTTTTAAGATATGAGGTGCATTTATTGATTTTTATTTTAAATTATATTGAGTTCGGTACTTCAACAGCCATTATTTCTTAACATCTCAGCAAGACATGCTGCTGCCTGTAGTACTGTTGAAGTAAATCAAACATCGAACAGACAATTAGTTGTGCTCCTTAATTAGCTGTGTAAGAGTGTGGAAAAGGGGAGTTGCAAGTTAGAGCATTTTGAAATTAATAAGAATAATCTCCTCCCAGTATCATACACATTGACCAAGACTTAAACTAGACGTCATACTGTGCTACTTTGCTTCCCCCACAAAGATGTAACTAATAAGAGCTACAATCACCTAAACAAAGATACTTTGTGGGCACAACTCTTTTGTCTGTTGTCTAAAGTAAAATAAAAGGTGAACAAGGAGGGAAATGGTTGCTGGCACAATTTTGGTTTATTTTCCTTTGCTTTCTTATGAAGAGGCTGGGGTCACTGTGAGCCCAGTTATATTTTTTTCCCTTGGGTACTTCTGAAAAGGGCACAGAATGTCAGTAATCATCCCCTTTATGTCTTAGTGGCAAGTTTATGATTGAAGGATTACCTTGCTAATACATGTTTTAATGAGGCTTTGGCAATGTTAGTGGTATTTAAAAGAGCTCTGGCATTTGAAACAGTTGACAACAAAGGATTTTGCTGATAAACAGAACCAGGTTCGTGTTAGTCTGGCTCTGAGACTGAAGGCTTTAACATCAGCTCTATTCTTAGCATTTTTAATTCATAGCAAAAATGTTTGGTATCAAATGCTGAACAGAATAACACAGAAGCTGAAAATGATGGAGAAATTAAAAAATATTTTCAAATGAAAAACCATATAAAATAGCTGATATGTAGCATCTGAAATTATTTATTGTTATTATATATCAAAGATTAAATTGAACTTTTTACTATAGAAATTCTTTTAAATTATTAGGAAGATAAACAGAATGTAAATGATGCAGCATCTGGTTATTTTCATTTACACTTTTTACAGTTTTTCTAGTTGCACCGAATATTTAGCTCAATTAATAAGTCACAGGCAGGACAATACAACTCATGCTTCCTTGCATTGGAAAGGTCTTGCTAACTCAGTTGGATTCCCGTAGATTGGCTGGTTGGTTGTTTTATTTGTAGAAAGGAAGCAAAAATGGATTTCTTAAGGGATTTTAAAACATATCCTTTCAGACTATGAAAATTTAGTCCATTATTTGTGACGTCCTTTTCAGACTCTCAGCTGAAATGCAGTATTTAAAGGATGGCCATAATTCTCTGATGTTTCAGGGTGAGGATGTGGATGATTTACAGACAACATGACTTCTTTGGAAAGACAATTTTTGAAATTAAATGGCAAATCAAGCCTTTCACCTTTCTTGCCTACTGCTTTTCTTGCTTCTTTTTCCATCATAGCTGAAAATCCCACTTCTGCCTTGTTAAGTGGGTTCACTTCTTGAATTTTCTCTTTCTTAGTTTTTACCAGATGTTTATTTAATAAATCAAACGTAGTAACTGCAAAAATCTGCATTTCTTTACATCACTACCAAAACACTCGAGGGTAAAATTTCATCAATTCAGAAATCTTAATTAATCTCCACTCTTGGATTCCTTCACTCCACTCTTCAATTCTCCGAAGTCCACCAGAACTCCAAAATGTATAGGACACCTTGAAGAGAAAAAAAGTCAGGACCAGAGCCAGCCACGTTGCTTGTCAGAAGCAGTGGGGGAGTTCTGCTTTAGTTGTTTGTTTGTTGGTTTTGTTTGGAGGGGTTTTGTTAGCATTAGCAGAGACAGGCCAAATGTTTACTCTGGTAATTTTGGGCTGTCCAATGGAAACCGAGGGAATGTTAGTGTTCTTGTTGCACCACAGGATGCTGTGTGGTCCAAAAAAGTCAGCCAGATCTGGAATCTAGAATTTATTGACTACAACACAAAAGAAGCATAATCAAATTTAGTATAAACAAAGGAGGTCCAATACTTTATAATTTCTTATTTGACCTTGTCATCAAAATTGCTTTTCTATTCTGGGTGAGAATCCTGTAGTTAGACAGTTGACTAGAACTGAGGAAGTGTTTACATGACCAAATACCATCAGAATACAGATAAGGGGTTTCAGATTTCAAAATCTAGCTAGACCCTTGAGGTTTCTGGAAGCAAGAGGTTACAAAGGAGTTATTCAGCATTTTCTATTGGATTGTCAATTAGTTTCCATTTTACAAACTTGACAGTAGCTCCTGGAAAAAGTGCAAACTTGGCAGTGCAATAGGTGAGGTATCTATTTTTAATAGTTTTTGGTTTGCAAGAAGAATGTCACTCAAATATTTATTTGGCCAAGATGTTGCATGTCAGTGACTGTTTTTTAGAATGGTTTTATATCTTAGAGGGGATTTAATATAGTCAAAGGGTTAATTTTTTTGATTTTACAAGGCTGGGGGGGAACACACCCACCAAGTTTTTTTCTTTACTACAACTTTTGAATGAAAAGTTTTCAAAATTAGCACCAGCAGCTTGAGGTCCATACACCCCACTGAGGCATTTAACATGTACTGGCAAGGTACATGCACCTAAATTTTGTTTCAAGATATGGAATACGCTTCTGCTTTAAGAAACCACTCTGTGACTATTTCCACATTACAAGAGTTTCAAAAGTAAATGGAATTAATTGCTTCTGGAGGTATCTAGATCTTTTCACTAACTATGGAGGAAACCTAAAATTTTACATCTACATGGCTAAACTGAACTAATCTGATGCATATGTTGCTTTAAGGAGTATGTCTATGGTGATAATAGTCATCACGGACCCACACTTCCACGTTAAGAGAGAGGTGAAAAGAGTTGCCTGTGGTCATGTAGAACACCTAAAAACAAAGATAAGAGCTGAATTTAGAAGAACAAGTTTACACTTATGTAACACTGTGCAAAGAATCACCATTCTTTAATGTGCTATAAATGTTTTGCTTTCACAAATTAGAGGTTAAATGTGTAGTTAGAAGCTCAAAGGTATCAAAAGAGTTGTTTCTCACTATTTCATTTACTTCACTACAAAAAGAGAACCTTCTCAAACCGTGGTTTTCCTTGTTTTGTTTTATTTTTCTGAAAGCAATACTGTCTCTATTTTTCCATTTATATTGTGGGCTCAACTGAATTTATATCCTTCTTGCTTTTTGTTTCCTATTAACTTACTTAAGTTTAATACTTACTTAAGTTTCCTTTCTGCACCTATTTCAGATAGGAAGCAGCAAACACTACTTGCTTTTCCAAATTAAAAAGCAGGAGCAAAATGTCAGTACTACAAATGACACATAATTATTTCACCATAGACTCCTGAGGATGAGGAAATTATAGGGTTAGGAAACAAGAATAAAATAATTATATCTTTTAAAATACTTTATGAACAAAAGCTTTTTCTTATCCAGATTTCTCTGCTGAGTTTAAATGCTTCACTAGAAATTAACTATGAAATTAATTGCAGAATTATGAATTTTATTTTTAAGAGTCAAGAAAGAATATAAAAGTGGGATATTTTCTTGAAATAAATCTTGCACTAGTACAACTTATGCATATGAGCAGGTTTTCCAGCTGACTACTGTTTTAAAAACCACATTTCTGAAAGTGGCATTATCTCCTAATGTAACATTAAGAGAACGGTAGCTAAACACAGCAAAATGCAGAATACTGGCAGTAGCCCTAAGAAGGCAAATTACAGATACTTGAATTTATAAATGACTGAAGCTACCATTCCCTGCCGAGTGACTCCTTACTGGATCAGGCTAAGGAAGTTGAGATAGCAAAGTTCAAAAGCTGCTAACTCATGAAATGGCAAAGGTGAATATTGTTTAGAGATTACATACATTTGACCAGTTCTTATATTCTGTGCAAGTTGGAGACAAGGCACTAATTGAGATAGATCTTCAGGCTGACTCATAGCAAGAATATGCTTCAGCTGCCTGTTTCCTTACGACTTAATCTTAATGTTATTTAAGTGAAGATATTAGTGATATTATATAGCTCAGGATGAAGCTTTATAAGAGCAAAGTTGACAAAGCTTTTTTTTTTCTAAAAAACGCCCACATCTTTGATTTTTCTCTGAAAGTTCCAAGTATGAATTATATAACTTAATTAAGCTACCCTTTCAGTATCTAAAGTATATAAGTTACTTTCAACACTTGAAAAAAAAATATAGGCCATAGTACAGCAGTCCAGAATAACTAAAGAATGTGTAGGAGTGTTTAGTTCTATCATATCTTCTTGTGACAAATGACATATGGAGAAGTTAACTTCTATTCTCACTATCTCTTCATTTCTCTTATATAAAAAAAGTTAGCATCAGGAGGTCATGATGAAAATGTAGAAAAACAAGATATTTTTACAGCTGAAAAATATTTTGGTTAATTTGGAGAGGAGATAGGATCTAAAACTACTGAAAAAAATCTGTTACAGTGGCTTCGCAAGTAATAAACCTGCATCTCTTGCCCCAAAATTAGTTATCGTGTTCACAGCAAACTCTAGGGACCCTGTACTTACAAAAACCACTGCCTTTTAATTAAAAATTCTAAAGTTAAATGTGAGTCTTGAACTTTTGCCAGCTCACAACAATCATTTTGCAAGGGAAAATGTAATACTGAAATAGAGATTTTTTTTCATAAGGACTTTCAGGACCCTCCATATAGAAGTCACTAAGAAAAATGAAGATATTGAAAAAGTCCTACCAACATGTGAATTTTATGTTTAGTCCCCATTAACAATTATTTAGCAGAAAGAAAAATTATTCGAGAAAGAAAACTTGTAAAACTTGTCTCCTGAATAAAATTTCCATGTTTATTTGTTTTCAGTTAATGCTCGCATTCCTTAGCCACCCAAAAAAATATCCTTCAAATATAAGATCAGTTAATTGAGCAAAATCAATGGGATATATTTTATTTTCCAAAGAAATTATTAAGACATACGGTGAAACAGGTTTTTTTTATCTTACAGATCAAGAACTAAAACATTACAGTATAGTTATAGATAAGGCATCTATAAACACATAATCAGTTCCTCAGTCTTGGTCTATATTTTCCACTGAATTGGAAATCTCCTGAAAGCAATGATGAAGTTTTCAGTGATTTAAACTTTCTGTTATTTCCTGCCATGCCTGAATTTAGATGTATCTGTTCCAGGCAAAATGCAAACATGCAGAAGTGAGTGGAAATGAAAAGGCAGACAAAAAAAATAAATCAATGTTTGTAAGCATTAAAATGGCTTCAGATAAAGCTTAGTTCTCAAACAAAAGCAACAAAAAACTGATAAAACAAACAAACACACCAAAAAAACCCAAAACCTACAAAATTATCTTAGTGACTGTAAGATGGATGTCAGTGTTCCCCTGAGCTGAAACACTCCAATCAGCCTAGGCGGCACATGTGCTTTCAAGAGCACTTCTCAGAGAGCTTCATGGGTCTCTGAACAGGCTGGAAATATGAAAAATGAAGTGGCACTCAAGTCCTGCTTCTTCTCCTTTTCATTTAAAGCCCCCAAGTGGCATTTGCACAACACACATGGTCCCTACAGTTGAATGAACCCTTCAGCTAAATCAACAGCACTAAACAGCAAATAAACTGTGGGTGAGTCTGTTTAACCTTGATTAATTTCTGCTTAGGTCAGTATCTCCAATTGGCTATGGCAGAATTAAATTTAGTCTGTACAATTTTTTAATCACAATATACTATATTTGTGTTCAATTACTGACCACCTTGAAGGCAGATATTCTTAAGCCTTACCTTTTTTTTTCTTATCCCACCTCTTCAGCAATGTACCCACATACTCCTCACTTTCTCCTCTCCTGAAATAGCCATTAAAAATTTTGTTATAAATCTAAAGAAGCATGGTGCATAAAAAAATTTACCTAAAGAGGACATTTAAAAAGCTTTTCCTTAAGAAAAAAAAGTAACAAAAATTCCCCCATACAGAAGAGGGGTTTTTTTAATTTACAAAATTTTCCATTTACAAATAATTAATCTGAACATCTTAGTCACCTAAAATCTTTTCCTTTTTGCTTTAGTCTTTTCTTCTTTCTTATATTCTAATTGTGCGTCCCCATTTTTTCTTTCTTTTTCTACCTCTTAGAGTCAACATCATTTTAATAGTGTTAAGAATGCTCAGGTAAATGAGAGCAGGAACAGCTCATTACTGCTAGGATGGATCATTATAGACTCACTGCATTCTTCAGCAAGGGTGTGTAATTTATGTACCATTTCACCTTTCAGGCCTGGTGTTTAAAATAACATTTTAATGACAAATCCACAATGCAAACAGGGGAGAAGAGTTTGGGTAAAGGCCAGCAACTTTTTTTTTCATCTCCATGGAAAATGTGAATGTTTAATACTTGTACAGGGCTTTATTAATTGCTTTTAAGCTATTCAAGGCATGACTTTTTGTTTCTGTTCCTCAGCCAAGCAAAGGTGAAAGAACAGAGGTGATCAGGTGGAGGTGCAAGTCCTAACCCATTTACCTCTCTTGCACTAGACTTTACCCCATTCAATTTGTGTCTGGGAAGACAAGGGTGCCCACAGGCCAGTGTAGCAAGAAACAATATATGCATAGATTACTGTGTGTCAGAGGGAGTAATTTAACCTATTTAACATCTGCTCTGCTCCACTGTTTTCACTTGTGTTTTTCCTGAGATGTGGGAAGTGCAGGTGTCTAGCATTACCTTCTCAGTTTCAACACTGCTGTCCTAAAAAAGGGCAACCACCTTATTCACACAGGCCTGTAGAGTATAGGAAACAGCCTGCCAAATGCAATTTCCTCAGAGAAATTCCTGTTGGACTCAAGTGCCACCCACTGTCTTCTTTCTGAACTGGATTTTGCTTTTTCTCTGTCAGCATCAGCTCAAAGTAATTCATTTGAACTATGCAATTACATGAGGTAAGGGATGGAAAATCATTCTCGAAAGTCATTCTTCATAGCTTCTCACTAACCCATCTGAGAAAATGCCATCACAGTCTTTTTGCACAAGTTCACTGTTTCAAGGCAATTGGGGAGAGGGAAAGAAAGAGTGAGTGGAACCAGTTTGAAGTGTCATCTACATACACATAAAAGGCAAGGTAATGAAGTAGATGTGAAGTTTTCTCAGAAGATTCTACTAACTAATTCATCTTTCTTGAACTAGTTCATGCACCTTATGGTTGTGTTTATTGCAGCATATTACAAATATCTCCCCAGGAACCCTCTCGTTCTCTTCCAGGAAACAAGGATTGGCACCAAATGAAGTTTCAAAGTGCCTCAGAAGCATAAGATGTAAGCACTGAGAAAGACCTTTGGGACCAAATCACATACAGGCTGATTAAAGTTGCATTACCCGCACCCTGAGGAGCTGAGATAGACTTGCAAACCAGGCTTAGTGTTGTCAGCCTCAAGACGAGATTGGGTACAAGTGCTGTCACTTCTACCCTGGGCCTGTTTTACAAACCTCTTCCTATTTCCTGACAAAGAAAAGGCAATGTTTTGTCCTTCATGTGTTCGTCTGTGTACAAGGCTACTCATAAAAAAAAAATCTATAGAACATCAATAAAAATCTAGCATAAACTCCACTCCCCTTCTCTCCTGTGAAACTTCACTTCTCTTCTCTTCCGTGTTGCTCATTTCAAAACAGAAATAGATTCTTTGAACCAAATTCATGTACTTTGTAATAAACTGTTGAGGTCAAGCTGGTTGCCATCAAGCTGGAGGATGAACACAACCCACTGGGGTTTTTTTCTCTATGAAAGCAGAAAGCCCGTCACTGCCTAAGAAATTACCTGGTTAGATTTGCTTTACTTTCTGATGCTGTCCTACCAAAAAGAAATATCTCTTGAAAAGACTGTATACATATCCCGTCTGGTCACTGGCAGTATAAGATGAATAGAACTTGATCTCAATCCAGTATCAGGCTCGATCTTCCTCACACACACAATGTATCATGACGGCACTCCTGACTGGAGGCAAACATTAACTCAGCTCACCTCAGCCAGCACAGCATGTGTGCACAGGAGCTTTAGAAAGTATTCTTACAACACACCTTTTATCCTAGGCAAAAACCACACATTCGTCAGCTACGTTCAGCCTCTGGATTTGGTGGATGCTGACTACTCCTTTGAGGAAAGTATTTTGCTCTGTCAGGGGGTACATCACATATTTATTTCACTGGTCAAGAAAGTGCGAGTTGAACAGTGGTAAGTGGGTGCAATTGAGCCTAAGTGAGTGTGAAGGAGTCTAAAGCTGGCTCATTTTACTTGGCAGAGGTGTAGGTTAATATAGAAGACTTCTTTAATTTACACCTTCACACTTCCTCACATCCTCTTGTGTGTTGCAAAAGGGCAATTTCTGCAACTCTTTTAACTCACATCCTGCCTGTGATTGTGTAATTCACAGTCCTTTAGGCACCACATCTGGGTCCTGCAGGCTGCAGTCTCAAGCCAGAGCAAGGCCAGACAGCTGTTCCCAGCTCACCCATAACAGCTCCTGCACAAGGCACACCATCTGCACATTAATAGGAGATTATTAAGGACACAAGGCATAATATTTGCATTTGTTTTTCTTAAACATTTCTTGTAAACCATAGTGCTGTTAGTTGACTTGGAGCACAACTTTATAAACCGCAGTTAGAAAAGCAGCCCCCTGTGACTCTGCCACAGATATGTGAAGGCAAGTGTTAAGATGCTGGTGAAACCATGACAATTTACTCTGATGTCTGGTGAAACTCCAAGTTAACAAATTTCCTCCTCCACATTCCTATTGCTATTTTTAATTCTTTTCATGCTAGCTGAAGCAAATTCCCACCCCAACAACCACAGGCCAGTTTGTTTGACTTACCATATTTTCATGACAGGAATGGCCACTGATTAATAAAAAATCTTGTGAGAGAAAGCTTCTGACACTGTTGATAGAGGCTGTCAGAGAATGACATTCAGTGATGGGAGGTTCTTGAGAGTGGTTATTTTTTATCTATGTTTTTACTTTTGAGGTTTGGGGTTTTTTGGGACAAATTCCCACAAGGTAGGAAAAATGGCAGGCACAGAAAACCTGTGTTTCACTTCACTTGGTGCTTTGCCATTGTACCAAGTTTTTTCCTTACTGAGTGGTGTTCTAACGTCACGGGGCAGTAGAAGCATTTTAGAACACATAAGTTACAGAGACAGCACTATTGTAGGGTAAGAAAGGGGTGGAGGAGGAGGTATTAAACTGGAAATGTCCTAAAGACAATTATTTCATTTTGGAAGGTGATTGCTTTTTCCTGATACTAAATAAGCATAATTACAGCTCCCACCAACTTCTAAAAATGTGTTCGTTTTACTGAGGTAATAACATTTTGAACTTACTACACCATTCATACCAGAATCTCAAGGCCCCCAATAAATGCAAAATGAATTTGCCTAATGCATCTTTTTGATGTGGTTCAGCTCTATTCTTCTTTGTAAACAAATTGAAGCACCAGATGACCACAGAATTTGCCCAATCACACATCAAGTGAGCCCTGGATCTCAGAATAAGAGCCAGAGGCCCATTTTGCTAGTGTCTTTCCATAATGTAGTTATTAAATTTTGTTAATTTTAAAAAGCTACAAAGCAGCTCCTTGCTCTGCTTAGTTTTCTCCATTTGTATTTCTTCTGTAATTCTGACAGCAAGTTCTTTAGAAAGTGATCACTCTAAGTGCAATGTACAACATTCATTTTGTGTGCCCTTCTCTGTCCGTCAAATCTGTGCTTTCTGATTCACTTCCTGACTCACTGCAGTTTTACTCTACTGTCACTCAATTGAAATCAATTTTGTCTGTGTGGCATTTTACTCTTTCCAGTGAAAAGCTGCAGTTACTTGCCCAAAATAGAGTCTGAGGAGAGATGGTGTGTATGTATGTGTATGCTTGTGTGTGTGCAGGAAAAGAGGAGGAAGAGAACAGAAAGGTATGAGAGTCAAGAACTTTCATTAAATTGTTAACATGGAAGTACTTGTAGATGAGAATTTGGTTGTTTTGAGGAGCTGACTTCAAATTCAGGTCAGGTTAAGGCCAAAACTGTCTTGATGGACTCCTTGAAAAAGTGATTTTTGCATTACACAAGCACAGAATCCATGATTCCCGATAATTCATAGCAGGCAACCCCTGTCTTCAGGAGCCTGATCCCATGAGTAGGACACAGGTAAAAACTACAAGGAACCTCGATGAACTTTATACTCCTATGGTTTTGACAAATAGTTGAAAAAGAATGCATGTAAGAAAGGAAATAGCACAGTGAAGACTGAGAACTAAATTAGAAGAAATTCTGCTTTTTCTAAAGGTTACCCAGGACATGTATTTCAAAACATAGATCACCCAAAATCTAGTCTACTGATCTGGGTCCAGGACTCCCCTAGATCTTTGTCCAGTTCCTACTCCAACTGTATTCCCAGGAACTCCATGGTTACATTCAAATACGAGCACACTATGTGCTCTAGCTGAGTCCAGAATGATAACAAATTAATCTGGTAAGAAACTACATAATACTGCTCTCTTCATCTTCCCCAGGTATTCCTTTGGAAGGTCAGAAGCCACAGAAGTCCAACCTCTGCACTTGCCAAAGGTCCATTTGGAAGGAATAACCTTCAGCTGTGAATTGGGGTCCTGCTGTTGTACAATGTACAAGATAAAGGAGGATGAATGGCTGCTGGAAAGGCCTTTCCTCACTGGTGATTTCACTGCTGAGTCTCCGTGCCTCTTTAAAACTAAAGATGTTAGCCTGGTCATTTGCTGTGGCCATGTAACAGGAGGATCCAAACTTCTCTCAGCCCAGACGTAAAACGTGAACTTTTCTGCGTTAGCAGAATTTGCCTGTGACCATGTTTCATGTCCCCACAAAATAAAAATCTGAAATCGAATAGCTCTGAACACTGTTTTCTGGTTCCCTCCAAGGCTGTCCTAGTAGGAATGTGTTCACTAACAGACTGATTAAAGTCTGCAAAGCAAGGAAGGAGAGGTCCAAGGAATCTCCTGTGAGACTGAGTTGACACATTTTCAGATATATAGAGCTTTGGTGAATAGAATTTTCCTCTCTTTCTTTACAGAAAATTAATTTTAATTGTTGAAATAGATGTGAAGACAGATTTGTAATTGATAATTCCAGATATAGATAAAATTGGAACCTGGTTCTCCTTTATACTGCTTTGATTTTTCTCTAACTTTAAAAAACAAAATAATCTACATCAGTGGGAATTAGTCTGAAACATCCACATTAAAAAACTCCCTAACTCAGCTCCACCAAAATTTAATCCTATGCACTTTTTAACCTGGAGTTAAAGTTCATGCTTGTAATACAGATTTTGTAGGAAGACTGCAAACAGAGCTGCTTGAATCCTGTGCACTGGTACTTTTCCACGCTTACGTCAGAAGGAAATAAGTCTTGCAAAAAATAGAAAGTGAAAAATATCCCTAAGAGAGTCTTGAAATGTTCCTCAAGATACATGTATATGCAGATGTGACAAGTATGCGAATGTACAAGGATGTTTTCCATCACAGATGTGAGGTTCTGAGAATAAACTGTAATGTGAAGCCTTGCTCTATTGAGAGCTAGTGCCCTTAGTGCTGAAAGCACAAAATAAAGAGGCTTTTGTGTAAGTGGAAAAAAATCGGATCATATAGTATCATCCAAAAAATTTCAAGATTGAACATAATGCTGGCACAGCAGAGTATTAAGGAAATGTGAAAAGCCTTGTAAATATTTTCACAGATTAGCATCATGATGATAGTAAAAGTGAAACACAAGATTGGCTTACAGTGAGTTAAAGTTGTACCAGCTGTCATAGAAGACATTAAAAAATTAACTGCCGGGTATTGGTGGAAATGTTATGAAGTTTTTGATTCAGGATGAATTCTAGCATGAGTTTTTGTTAATCCACAGTTTCACATTAGAGGAACATGACACATTTATCTGTTTCATGTTTTCCAATACACTACAGATCAAACCACACTAAACGCAGATGAAAATCATTAAACACGGATGGAAATTGGTGGTGATAGTGACAAGAATTTCAATGGCTTTAAGTAGACATTAAAATTTTAATCAAATATTTAGCATTTTCAGTCAACTCAATAGTATTCATAATGATTATTTGTCATCATTCTCTTTCCTATTTTAACCATACAACCAAAGAAAAGAAATATCACATGATCTACTACTTAGGGAGAACAGTGACTAATTAAAATGAATAATTCAAAGGCAATGCATATCAAAACATTTTTAAAGTTCTCACAAGCATTGCCAAATTAAAAACAAGCAGAAAATCCAGAGACAATAACCATTGTAATGATGTTTTCAGTGATGTTTTTTGCTACTAAATAGCCATTCAAATTTTGAGGGTCTTTATGAATATCTGTGTACTTTTAGAAATAAGTGAACAATCTCTAACTGCTCTAACAGCACTTAACACAGTGGATCCAGAAAGGATTCCCTGTACTGTGAAAGCTGGAAGAGCATTTTCCTTGAGATTTCCTGTAAACACCTCTTTGAACAATCTAAATGTGGTAACAGCACAATAATGCTGTGAAGGCATGGGTTAGGGAAGAATTCTGAAGAGGGGTAAGGTGATGAAGGCAGTGTGTCTCCAAGTGGATGGCTGGCTTATTTTCCTTTAAAACGGACCCTTGTGTTGCTAATGAGGTTTGTAACTGTTTTCCAAAAGATAATCTCAGAAAGGTGCCTCTTAATATTTCCAGTCTAAATATAGAAAACTAATAGCATATTATGGATCAAATCTCAAAATTGCACAGAATTAATAATACTTTTTACAAATTGGCTATGTTTACTGGCCTCAGGTTTGTGCACGTACATTCCAGTATCTAAGTATTTCTGCATATTCTGTGGGCTCACTATTCATAAGCAGAAGGAATATGCTGCCTAAGTACATCAGTGTTAATTATGAAGTCATTAATCACACAGTTCAGTGTCAAGCATTCCAAGACTAAGAGCAAAGCAGGAGCAGAAGAGCAGTTTCTTTTATGGTCTTATGGTAAGAAGGCACTTCACAATGATAGACGATGTCTTAGGACTTACTCTACATTCTGCACTTTGGCCAGGTCAAGTAAAAACAAACTGAGTGAGAAGGAATCCCAAAAACAGAAGAAAAAATGTTTAGTGCACACTATTCTCAGTCTTGCCTATACAACCTTTTCTACCTGAAATACTAGGTAGCTGTAAAGTTTCCTCACTTTATTAAATTAACTATACAAGTTTATAAGAAATTAAATATGTTACTTGTAGTACGAAGTGCTGCTTGCTAGCTAGCAAGAGTTATTTGTGCCTATTGGCACAACTGTGATAGCCCATTTTCAGTATGAGCTTGCCTCTTTCCTTTACCCTCCCCATAATTAACACAGGATTTTGTTGCATCTGGTTTGCAATTTGCAGGTGGAAAAGTAATAGCAATGTAGTTGCCCTCCACTATTATCCAGCATAGCAACACTTCATTCAAAAATGCCAATGAAATGCTTGTCTGCACGGCAAAAATCTTCTGCAAGTGTTTAGATAACCAGCTGGTATTTCTAAACTGTATTGATGATGTGATTTCTAGATTACAGGAATGCATCCTTAGGGGCTGCCAATACAAACAGTTAACAGTTTGTCCCTTCATTGTGGTTTCCTCTTGGAAACTCCATCATATGTGTCTCCTGTGGCATGAAAAGAGTAGGCAACAATGTGATTACTATGAGTGTATCCCTCCTCACTTAATAACCTGGCAAAGACATCAGGGCTTTTGAGATGATGACCACAGGAAGTGCCTCTGTAGAAGAAAAAAAAAAGTTCCTCTGTTCCTGATATCATATAAAAGAGAAACTGTAAGTTTGGGAGATTGTGCAGGATGCTTTTGTGTCAACTGGACACTTGGTAAATGGAAAAAATAGTAATGAGCTGTGGAAGATTTGGGTTAAGAGCCTTGACTAAAATGGAAATATGTGGCACAGGCAAAAACAATACATAGTTTAGCAGCAGCTTTCCAGTGCAGAAACCATGGAAGTCAAGTACTTCCATAGTTTGCATAGCTTGCAATCCCCTTCCCCCATTTCTGTGTGCTTTTTATAACTTTGCATCTTTTTCTCTATTTTATTTTTAGCCTGCCTCCACCCACTTTTGAATGCTACAGAACTAAGATCTGAAGACAGTTAGTGTAGGTGTTTAATAGTTTAGGAATGGCCTACAAGGTTTTCCATTACATTTCAGTGAAGCAAAACAAGGCCATATCCAGAAAATATGACCAGATGAACATCAGCAGGGGCCAAGGAGGAAGAAATTGTTGATTCTGTACTTGATCCTCATCAGTTGCTGTGAAATGAGCACCTAAAGCCTTAACAAAGAAGGCACAGAGGTAAATCTTGCTATTGTGGTAAAACTGAAATCTTCTTTTAAAGTGCTGTGATTGCCTAGCAGTGAGGTCAGGAGAAATGTAGGCCTGAAAAAATTGAAAAATCCCTTTCTAAAGTCAGCAGCTACTGCTCTGCTTTGTGGCTGCAGCTTTAGGTGAAAGACTATATTAGACTGGGATTACAATATGGGAGGAAAAGAACAGGTCTTAATCTCCAAAGCACATGGCACCTAGAGAAAGCTCAGTAAAAATTTGATTTCAGATGTTCCTAAGGAAAGGACTTAAATTCTGTATATAAATGTTGGCTGTAAGTGGGTATAAAGAGTAATAAGATCATTACCGTGAACTGTGGAAATCAGCTTGTTATATGTTCCCTTTCTTGTTTGTTTGGAATTTATTTCTGTGTTTTGTTTGGTTGGTTGATTGGTTGGCTGGGTTTTGTTTGATTTTGGTTTTGGTCTTTTGCATTTCTCTTGGCCCTCAAAATTATTTGTTTCCTTGCAACATTAGTAATTCTGAAATTAGTGCTTCCACACTAGTGGCTCATACACAGATTTTGAAAAACAATTTCAGCTGAAGTTTACACTTCTCTATAAATTTCATTTACAATTACAATTTCAATCAAAATAGATTACTGCAACTAGCACGGAAAAACCCCCTTCTGTTCTACAAATGCAGAATTGAGGCAGGAGAGTTGCTTCTATATTGTGCCTCTTCTCCAGTAAAATATTATCTGGTGTCTCTGAAAACAAAGCTTGTCTTATTGTAGATTGAGGTAGCAAGTATAAAATAGCAGGCTGGTTTTATTTTTGATTAGCACTATACTTTTATTTCTCAATAGGGCTCAATTCTGCCTCAGCCCCAGGACTGATAACTCTGGGCTGCATTTCCTTCTCTGAACTCAAAACAACCCCCATCTTTCTGTGCTTTCTGTAGAGAAATTTCATCTTCTTTCAGGATGCTCATGTGAGAGCAGATTAGTTGCCTACCAGATCAAAAGATTTGGTCCTCAGATCATTCCTCATTTTGTTCAGCTAGAGCCTCCACACTCAGTCCTCCAGTGTGAATAATGTACGAAAACGCATAAAAAAGCACAAACCAGTCATTGCTTATCGCTGGCCTTCAGGACATATCCAGCACCAGATAACAAGTCACGTTTACCATACACTCAGCTGTACATATAAAGAAATGGGATCTAGAGCTTCTGAAAATTAACAATCATGGGCCAAAAGGAAGTGAGAACTGGGCCAAATTCTGAAGAGATTAATCACTCCTTATTCAATCTGCATTATGGCTCCTTTTCCACTGAAATCAGAGAAGGTTTTCCTGTGAAGGCATTAACTGAGTAAATAAGACCTGGAGTGTTTAGCCACAAGGTTCCTTGTCTACAACCTCAATGCCTCTCCTCACTATCTGTCTACTTCAGGATGACTGAACTGACAGAAGAGATCAAATGGCTCACCTAGCCAGCCTAGGAAAGTTATCCTAGCAGTAAAGGTCTTTCTGTTTCCTAGCCAGGCTGTAAAGACTTTGAATACGAAGTTATTGCAGAAAGGAGGCTGTTTTCCTAATAAACATGAGACAACACAGGAAAAGGGCAAGTAGCAGACCCAGAACATTCTGGGATGCTCTTAGTTGTTAAAACTATTTGAGAGGAGTGAGGGAAGAACTGCTGAAAGGGCTGGCCTCAAGCTCTCCCATTACCAGATGGGCATGCAGTCATATGTTTTCCTGAGAGAATGAATGTGAGCCAAGTTAGGACTTTGCCATGGTGGCAGCAAGGAAATTAGAGACATGGATAGCAAGTTAACATAAACAGAATACAAAACGAGGGAGGGCTTCAGAGACTCCATGGGTGACTCGGGGAGGTTTAGAGTCTCCCAGCATTTGTTTTACTGTCACATTTGAAGGATTTTTAAGTATCAATGGATTCCAGAGGTGGCCCAGCCAGCCAATTAAATTTATGATTCATTGCCACAGAGCTTATCATCATGAGTCTGTAGTATCATTCAGTGAATGCCTCCAAACTAAGAGGATACACTGATTAGCCATAATTAGCACTGCACCATAAATTCATGTAGGGCTTTAAAAACATTAAGAAACAGTATGTCTCCTCCCCAGAGAGCAACAGCTTATAACTAAGCCATTTTCTCAGACACAGCACAAGCATGCTTAATTTAGCTATTAGCCAACAAGGACATGATAATTACTTTTCTCTAACAGTGACCCATGTCCTTGTGAGAAAATGCAGTTCTGAGGACAGAGCTAGAAGGAAGATGCCAGCTTGGAAGCTGTAGGTTGCATTGCAGTTGCTAAAGGGAGAGCATGCCTCAGGGTCACCTACAGAAGAAACTCTTACCTGTACTAGGTTATTTGCCATGCAACATCCCAATGATTGTCTTCAAAGACAGAAAATGTTGGCCAACACTATGTTTGAGGTTCATATTATAAGAAAAATAGTTAATTATGGTATGTTACAGGTGAGCAAAGAAAGCAAAAATATTTGGTCTTTTGTCAACCCCTTGCTCTTACTAATTTTTTTCTCTCTCTATACTACCATACCACAGCTGTACTAATTTAAGATGATGGTTTGCATCTCTCTTGTATTTTCCAGTCCCATATGACTTCCTAGTGAAGTTGCTTTCATCCCAACCACTGTTCTTACAACAGCTGATCCCACTAGTCATTAATTTACACACTGTTCGGCTGAATCTCAGTTCTACCTCAAGTTTTACCTTACCTGTTGCAAGGCAAGTCAAATTAAATTTTTCTACAGAATATATAGAACTAATCCTTGTGTAAGTTCAGACCTGCAGAATTTGAGAGGAAAGTTGTGAAGAACTGGGTATAGGAGATATTCTTCACTTGTAAAGATGTTTCTGTGGTCCTCATTCCCTTCTTTTCTTCAAAGATTATTTTCTTTTAGCACAGCAAGTAGGCTCTTGCAGTTTAGAGTTCGAAGATCTACTGTTAGGTACATGCTTGAGCCTCCTGGGTGCCTGAGGTAGTTTGGTGAAAGCAAGCTACAAAGCTACCCACGGTTTATTTGCTCTCTGTCATGCTTCTCTTTGAAAGAGAGTTTAAAAGGAGATCCCACACATAGCTACTACCGTGCCTTAAGAGCTGAAGAAGAGGTGCCTTTTGTCTGCAACGAAGGACAAGCATTCAACACCAAAAAGCTTGTGCAAGCTGGAATTTGGCTGGAACAAATTGCATCTCTGTCAACATAACTAGAGGCTCAGCAGTTTTCCGACTATTAATATGCCTCAGAAATCTGCTGGGGCTGATTACACACAACCAATGAAACACCAATGGCCTACTCAGCTTTCAGTTTTTTGAGAGACTAGACATGCTTTACCTCTGGAGCCATCCAGCCTTCAGCATTTAGTGCAAGCGAAACAAAGGTAGTGTGCATGCAGCCATAACCACATGGCAAGATTATGCCTCTGCAAATTATCCCAGGAGATACTCACATATCACCAGCCTTCATGTTTGCTGAAGGCAGAAAAGCTACATTTTGTAAGCATTTGTTGAATGCTGAGATTACTGGAGTGTGAGAATTCTTCCTGCCAGTAGTTTTTCATTAAATCATGTTGACAATTTTTAAAATTATTTCTTGATGAAAGGAAAAAGAAGTTTTCTAGCCTCTCCAGCTGGTTATGGGTGCCTCGTGCTCCTTCCTTCAGGGCTCAAAAGTCCAGGCTCTAGGCCTTTCTCCTCTAAGCACGGAAAAAAAATCCAGAGCAGATTTTAGAGGCCTCTTAGAGTTTTCTCTTTGCTAATTGATTCTAATTTTATTTGACAACAGGGTTCCATTGGTAGGAGACTGGCCCATAATCTTCCCTTACTTCAGTTTTAGAGCTTGCTTAATCACACAGATTCTGTGCACTACAAAGCCAGTTGATTTCTGAACATTCATTTTATTTAGCTTCATAATACTGAATCCTCAGGAGTATTTAGCCCTTTGAGAAAAGAAGTTTTTCTGTCTGAAGACCATATGCTTTCTCTAAATCAGAAGTATGTTTAGCAGAGTGGTCAATAATCTCAGACGTCTGTGCTGTATTATCTGCTAACCTCTTGGGGCAGGACAGTCTGCTTATATGTCAGCCCACACTGGGCAAAGCAGTAGAGCACCCAGCACAAAATGGCACCAAATTTTCAGGCATTTTCACATGTATGCAATTCAGGAATAAATGCCTCTGATCTCATATTCAGAGCCAGTGGGCAATCCTATCTCCCAGGATGAACAGGGATGAGCAAGGACAGGAAATGTAAAGTACTAGTATAGAAGTGTATGCAGAGGGCTCAGAGGGGCTGGCAAATGCCCCACCATGGGTAAATGAACAGCCAAGATTGATATCCCACCTGATTTTTTTTCATTTTCAATGCTCATTAAGCAGTGAGCAAATTAGTACAAATCAGTATCATATGTAGAATGGCCCACCAACAGGGAAAAAGGAACTGCATTCTTCAGCCACTTCATTTCCAAGGTATGCTTGAAAGCCACTGTGACCAGGCAAAACAGACATTGTTTCAGTAGCAATGGATTGAAAATTTCAATGGATTGAAAAAGTACTGTGCGAAAGAGGCAACCCTTATATATTAATCCAAGGTAGGTCAGCCTTCCCTTATGACAGATTTAAGAACTGTACAGCACAACTCAGCAGTCTTCAGTGTCATCTGCAGAGGCCAGTAGTTATCATAAAAACTAGTCAGTTGTTTGGGTGTTTTTAGCAAATTTATTAAACACTGTGATTTTTCTTATACACATAAACATCAGAGTAAGAGGAGAAGGTTTAGAGAAAATCCAAGCTAATTTTTTTACCATGAAATAATTCAGGTTAATTTTCTCAGTGGGACTGCCATCTCAAATGACCAGCCCAAGAGGAAGACATATATTTATCAAGCTGAATTATTTTACTAGTATAAAATCATACAAAATAAAAAGTAAAATCCACAAAGAATCTTGAAAAGGTTTGTACATATTTTAATATTTTTTCTCAAATAACTGTTCCATGTTGAAAGAAGATTGGAAAAAAATGTGTGCTTCTCAGATAAAGTTAAACTTTTGGAAATCCAGTGTCCCAAGAGGTTGTTTTTTGGTGGGGCAGTGCTTTGAATTGAAAGGAAAAAAATATTCTCTAAGTAACTTTTGTTAGAAGTCAAATGCAAGCTATTTTTAAGCTCGGAACTATGAAAAACTTCATTGATTGAACCGGTTACCTGATTCAGGAGGTTTCTTATTTTTATTAGATAAAGTCCTTGGCTATTGTAAATTACTATATCTCTTCTTGTTCTGATGGAGCTAGATGAACAGTGACCACTGGAAGTATTCAAAGTGGAATTCAAACTGGACCAAAGCGTAAAGATGAGGAATGTCATGGCAAGTAATCTGACCCACAAGACTGTTGCTTGAGTAAATCCTAGGAAAGAGGCAAATATTTTTCACAGCAGCCTTTACATTTCTCCTATCTTTCTGATTGATTGGAGAGCAATTAAAATCTAAATTAGATCATCAATCAAATGAGGCTGTACCAAATACTGTTCCTGCTGCCATGTACCAGCAAAATTTAGTTTGTTTGCAAGCCTGTGTCTTTACTCTAGTCAAGAAAAGCAGATTAAGGGTTGTGAGGAATATATTTTTCCGTACAATTTCCTGACTATAATGTTATTCTGGATTATTCAGGAGGAAGAAAAAAAGAAAAAAAATTAAAATCCATCAGTATATAAGGTGTTTTTTGAAATTTTTACTTCAAAATTCAAGTGCTTCTGAAGTCTACAGCCACTCTGGTGTTTCATAGGCTCAATGTTAGCACAGAAGCCCTTAGCCACAGATTTCAGTGCAGTTCATGAGGCTGTTTGCAGGAACTGAATCACTTCGACATCACTATGGGGTTGGAGAGGAAAGGCTGCTCCACACTTGTCATGTCAGAGAAAACACTCTGATTTCAGAAGATTATAGATAAGTCATTGAAACCAATACGCTGAAACCAACAGCCATGCCTGGCCCACACTTACAGCCCAGATGTTTGCAAAATATTAGATGGAATTTTTTTTTTTTTACATGCAACATATGGCAAGTAAAACAGGTCCTATGAAATAGTAAGTTGACTCTATATCCCTAAAAATTGTCTGGGTGAGTTGTATGTGTGGGTTTACATACCCTTATCATTTACTTCCCCAAAATATCACTTCAATTTTCTTTCTCTCTTTGATAAATTTTTATTCTCTTTTTCCTCTTCTCCTCAGCTTTAGTCCAAAAATTTACCTCTAACAGATTTTTATTTTTTTAAAAATGATTAAGTAAAAGGTCATCTCTTTCTTTTTACCAAAGCTTCCTTCTCACATTTTAACAAGCATGATTTTGTATTGCTTTTGAGGAGAGAGAAATGTGAAAGAGAAGAAAGCAAAAAACCTTCAATGATGAGATTAAAATAACACACGGAAATATATTTTATTCAAAAGCCTTCATCAGCTTCAGTGGAAGCCCTTCCATACATGCCTTCCATGCTACATTTAGATGGGGCATAAACTGTACAGAATTGCTTAAAAGGATTAAAAAGGAAGTGTGATTTATGTGCACATGACGGGTGAAGTTGTGGTGTACAAATCACATTTGGATTAATTTAGGCAGTGTCATTATCACTGTCCTGAGATAGGTCAAGGGAGAAAAGATCAGTGTGTCTTATCAGTAGAAGGAAATACTGGGGTAAATTCATTGTGAATCAGGAAGGGCATCACCTGGTAGTTGGGAACTAAGCAGGAATAGCTGGAATTCACTTGGGATCAAGAATGAGGGCTCCACTAATCTTATACCCACACGGGAATATGTCATAATACTTCTGCTAGAAGAAGAAAAACCACTTTTATTGTAAAGAATAGTTACTAAACTATAGGGATTTGATAAGGACCTTGTGGAAAGACCCAAGTTAGGGTTTTGGGAGAAAATACAGGTATTGTTATATATAAACCTTGTTCTGAGGAATTACTTTAATAGGTACCTATGTTTCATGGAGACATAGGCAAATGGAAAACCATCAAATTGAAAACTACTTTGAATGGAGAGGTAGAAATGCCCAGAGTGGTTGTATAAATCACTCCCTGAGACAGAGAAATTCTGAGGACTCATTGTGAAAATATAGGTTGTTTATTCCTCTGCAAAAGCATGATTTTCTTAGAAAAAAGGATCTGTGCATAATAATAGAAGAAGTTAATGGTTTTTTATTATAACAGGTCTGACATTACTCTGTTACTTATACTAAATCTGGGCTGCACTGATGGCACCTGCTGCTTTGTGTTAACACACTGCTGTACTTTGTTTACTTGGATGAAGGCAGGAACACCATGAAGACTTAGGCTCCTGTGTGGGTGTATGCCTCTTTTCTTCATTTTGTCTTTTTAATTACACATGTGATGAACAAATTCGAATACCAAAGCTGTAAGTTAAATTCAGGCACAAATATATGAAGCAAGTAGTTGCAAACCTCTTAAAATCTTGGGATCAATCTCTCGGTTGTTCACACCATCTCTATGCTATAATTTCCAGCAATGATTTTATCCTTGAATATCAAACTATTTGGAGCATGAGTCTCTGTAAGGAAGGTGTCTTTATAAAGCACTTTGCACACTTACAGCATGTTGTGAATGCTTCTGTTATTGACAAAATGCATTCTGTGAAGTGCATGTGAAGTAATAGATAAGGTTGATTTTACTACTTTTCGTTTCTGCAGCTCACTGATTTCAGGCATCTAATATCTTACTTGTTACTTCTGTGTTAGGGCTGGTAATGCTGACTCAGTACCTGACAATTTGTTTCAACTTTGCTTGCTGCTGGCTTAGCAAACCAAATTCAGTAACAAATGTGAAATCAATTGCAGTTAAGGACACTTTTGCAAAGATGAAAGAACAGAGCAGGAATTCAGCAGCATCAAGAGATATGCAAAGAGAAGTATATGCAGGAAGCTTCAGCTGGGATTCCCTTACTCCAATATAAAACACGAGTAAGTCTCTGGATGACTGGATATTTCATAAAAGCAAAATCTGAATCAGCTCCTTCATCTCAGGGAGGCAGGCATTTAAGATACTGGTGACTGATGGAATAGTTACCAAGCTTTCAGTTATGATAAAGGTGAGTAATGATTTTTATGTCATTCTTCACAGTCTATCTTCATATTGTTCTCCATCCTGTCAAAACAAGCGACCTGCTTTTCCACATAGCACCCACATGCTTCAGTGCTTTAATAACAAAGTAATATGAACTGGTGCCACTCTTCCGTCAGCCCATGAAAAGGTGCCTCTGGAGAATATGTGGGTTTATGTGGTAGACCTTTAGCATGCTGTTAATAACAGCAGAAGAGAGTCCTGATTGGCATGTTCTGTCAACAGCAGAACCCTTAGAACCACCAAGGGGTTCTACCCTCCCCTCCCTAGCTGTATTTTATGTGGACTGACAGGTAGAAAGCACCTCTCTAACCTTCTCTCACAGCCTAAATAGAAATGAATGATAAAATATTCATTAAAAGGGGGGGATAAAAGGAGAGAGAAAATAATACCAAGTTATAATAACAAAACAGCCAAAAGAAGAGAACTTAGGGAAGGCAGATACAATGGCATTTCTCTCAACTCTCTCAACTTATCTCAGATGCCTCCTGGTCTGGCTTACCCACATGAATGTACAGAGTGATGGAGACTGGAAGAACATTGCTGAGTGCAGTCAAGCTCTGTGTCATAGGGTATTAAACAGGACCAGAACACTTGGTCAATGATAGTGTCTCTGAAGCTGCCTCCAGCCCACACCTGCACCTCTTACAGAGGAAACATCTTTTGTCAATTTGCTAGACAAGAAAATATGGCAGTTACATGTTTGAAAATGTTCCAGTTGTTAAAGCTGCTCTGTGGGAAACGGTGTATGGAAATTTGTAGCACAGTGATAATGTGATGTATTCCAGTTTACAGAAGGATCATGAATGAAAAATTATTTCAAAATCCCGTTTGGAAGATATATATGTGATATATGTAGCAAGGTAAATCTCAGTCAGTAAATCGGTGTTAACATCAGTGCTATACTGAAGTTAATAAGTGCACTGAAAGATTAGGTATCCTGCATGTGTTATGTGAGTAGACTTAAATTTATTAGTTCACAAAAAATGTACAGATTAATACACCGGTTTTTCATAAATCTGCTGCGTAACACTTTAGGTCTTTGGTTTACATATTACCTATAAATTAGTGCTCCTTAGAGTCTGACAAAAAGTTACAAAAGTAACTCTGCCTTTTTGAAAGGGCTTGAAACTTGACATTGAGATGTGGACAGAGGTGCTGACATGATTGCAGTAGAGATTTTGGCAGGAAACCTACTATAAAGGTACAACAGAGAAGTCCCGAGTTCAATATGCTCTTGTTAAGAATTTGGTGGCAGAATCTCCCAAGCTTTCATGTGCTGTAAGCATGTTCAGTCGGTTCACAAATGCCTTGTATCACTGTAGACAGCAGGGAGAACTGCCCACGATCAGAGAAGAAATGAACCTTTTTCAGGGGTGAACAGCACTTCTCCTGAATTACACTTCCATGTTGTTAGATGCTATTACAATGTAAGGTGCTGGATTTGAAAGTGAAAACATTTTTTCTCCCTATTATTTCTTTATACTCCTGAATCCCATGAAGACAGAAGCAAAAAAACCAGTAATGCAATTAGATTATGAGAGCTGTGATATTTTACATGGACTGGAAGGTGAAGAAAAGGCAAAGAGAGGGAGGTTGCTAGAGGAATTGGGGATTGAAGAGCTCAGGATTAGAAAGGGAAAAGCAGAGCCTTTGTGACTGTTCAGCCCCTCAGCAGTGCTGTGCTCTCAGCAATAACTTTGAAATCCAGACAAGAGTGGGTCTTGGAGATGAGAAAACCACAAAGCAGATAACAGGGCATAGCAGCAGATACAGAAGAGGTCTATGTCATGAATGTGAAGGACCTAGTTGGACATTACAGTTTTGTTTTCTTGACAAAGGCAAATTTGTGAGATTGAATATCTTTCAGGGCAACAGGACTTGCTTTCAGAGAGTTCGCACAAAGCAATAAGTTTGGGGAAAAAAGCTTCAAAATGGTAGATGCCCACACTGACCTTTTCAAAATTGAAAATCTTTAGTTTATAGTATATAACAAGCTCTCATGAAAATCCAAGCTACTGTGATTGAGAGACTAAAATGATCTGAAATAAAATGAAATACTTCAAAATTATATAGAAGCCTGCTTCAATTGAATAGGAATCGTGCATTTAACTTTCAGTCTATGAAAAATGTGACATTTCAACTTCTAAGCCCTATTTGTGGTGAATACTTTCTTTTAATTGGGACAATTTTCCTAAGTGGGAAAAAACCATCTGTTTCCCTCTCCTTCCAGCTGTGGCTTTGCTCTTTCGCATTTCTCTGCTTCAGATCTATAGGCACTGGGTGGCATTTCAATGGGAAATAGGGAAGGACGGAATAGAAGGGCTTCATTTGCTTTTTTTACTAGAAAAATCCCTCTATTAAATGTTATGGTCATAAAATCAGGGGCCCATAATACATGAAATGGCAGAATTTGAATGTCTTTCAGCCTTAACTCAGCCATCTTCAGCTTATACTCTACAATGCACTTCTTTTTATGATCACCTGCTTCTTTCCCCAAAGCCTCATACCACATAAATAGGTAATTTTTTAGTGAATATTTTTCTCTTATTGTGTGTTATGACTATCATTTAAAATGTTTGCCTTGACACTTTTTCTGAACTGATGCCCTAAGTTCCCATTTCAGTTTTCTGTCCTTCAAAAGATGGCTATTTACTATTTGCTGTTTGTATTCTTTTTAATACTCTAAAATAAAAGGTATTCTGAAAGAATAGTATTTTCTTATATGTTTGTGATCAATGGTAAAAAGGCCCATTTACCTTTGAGCTCTGATATTTGAATTGCAGACACTAACTCAGCTGCCTATGTTCATCTTGTTCAATTAAACATACAGGCAAACAAATTGTAGCTGTAAAAAATTAACTGTAATAGCAGAGGCTGGATTTTGTCTGCAAAAGAAGGTGGCCACAAAGTTTTGTTGTTATTGTTCTGCAAACCTTTTGGGCAGTCATCTAAGCTAAGCCTTAGCTTTGGTAGTTGCAGTCAGCATTACAGTAGTTTTGCTTTGAATTTTTTGCTTTGCTTGGCCACTAATGTCAGGAAACTTCACCTTCCTTTTGTACTCCAAAAGCATGAAATATCCAATAAGAAATCCATGAAATGCATATTCAAGAGAAGCAAACAGACTTTTCAAATAACAATAAACCAGAGTATTTCAAACAAAAGAATCAAAATACATGGAAATATGTGACCTGATGGTGGGAAAGATTTTACACAACATTCTCACAACATATATATATACTTACCTCCTCCTTTGCCAGTTCCTTTCTCCAAAAATAACCTGTATTTCACTTAGGTTGTTTTGGAGGCTTCCATATAATGTAACACACAAATCCATCTGCATTTGGAATGTTAGTGGTGTGTGAATGACCTTTTCATTACATTCACTAAGCAGGATCTTTATCCAAGTAAATTCTTTGGCTTGGGCTCATTCCACTCTCCCTTGTGCTTTGAACAAACAACTTCCACAGGCTCAGAGGGCCATAACTTTTGTTGTTTGAAAAACTCATTTAACACAATTTATTGTAGCATTCTCTCCCTTTTTCCCCTGTCATAACTTCCTGATTGCTGTTCATCTGTACCAGATGTGGTCTTTAAATTTCCAAATTGTATGAACTTATTACCCAAAATGGTTCTCCCTCTTTTCCCATCTGCTGTATATTTACATTTACAGTAGCATATTAACTTGTATACTACAGCACACATTTAACTACTAGGTCTGGAAAAGCACAGGGAATTCCTCTCTTAGAGGTGCAGTTTTTGCCATCTGTAGCTGTATCCATCCTGTCTTCAAAAACATCTGATTATGTAAGATACACAAGGCAGCCTTAGATAGAGCAGCCTCCAAGGAAAATTGGAGGTACTGCACAGAGTAACAGTCCTGAAGAAGCAGATGGCACCCTTTGAATCAGTCCTAAACCCATGGTGCAAGGGTGACAATTCACCCTGGGTGACATCTTTCTAATGAAAAAACATCAGTGACAGTTGAAAACTATCAGTTAAATCTGCTGCTCAGTATAAAACTGGGAGTTTAAGTGGACTTGTGTATGTGCATATCTACTTCCTATTACAGATCTCTTGAGAAATATTAACTGGGAGCCAAAAAAACTCAGGGATTTAACAAAAATAAAAACAAATTCTGCAGAATTCGTCTTCTTCAACTTTTCCAATTTAGTAGAAAGGGAACGGTGATTGCTCATCAAAAGCAAGATTTTTATGCATTTTCATGTTCAGAAAAGTGATGTGCCTGTCAATCAAGACACTGCCTGTTCATGCACAAAACCTCAGTATAAGTACAAGGACTTTTTTTTTTCTCCATTATGTAGGCTTTAGAACTAACCCTTAAATTCATTCCAGCATTTTTCACAAGTGTAAGGGAAAATTCCACCACCTGGATTTATGGGATTATGCTAAATGCTAAACCAAAGCATAGCAGTATGTACCTCACACTGAATTTCTTCTCTTTTACACAATTCTGAGAGCTAGTTTATCACCTTAAACGAACAAAATAAAATGTGATAGTTCACCCACTTCAGTTAGTGCTGGAAAGAGCAGTGACATAGCAGGGTCCTGACTAGGCCAGCCACACTATTGTCAGTCTGCAGGAAAGAGCAGGATAGCAGATGCTGAAGCAAATATTTTTGACAGACAATTTTGTCCTGAAAACACCTACTCTAAACTGAAATTCTCCCAAAATTTGCATCTCTTTCTTTTACTTTGGTGCCTTTTAATTTTTTTCAAAAGTAGGAAAAATCATCACATTCCCAGTGCAGAATAGAAAATAAGAATGACTTTTTACTGCTTAGAATTGCTTAACAAAATGAGAGATTTTAGCAGTTATCTTTCTCCAATGAAAAGATCTCCAGAAGTATCTAATATATTTATTTTGAAAAAACCAAATCCTTCATTTAAATTCCTAGTTAAATTATGTCCTTATTTTGATTCTTCTTTTCTGCAGCTTAATACATTTTCAGTCTTGTCACGAGTGCTGTTTTTGTTAAAGGATTAAGCACACTGAGGTATCATCTAAACACCCAAGCCTACAACAGTACAATAACAGGGCTATGAAAACACTTTTTCACTTTCTAGCTCCATTTGTTCCACCAAAATTCACACAGTATTGTGTGAGCCTGCATATGCGTCTGTATTTCCGTGCCTTCATTGCTTGAATACATAAATTGTTGTGATCTGGAAGCAGAACAAAGCAGCTGCAGGAGGAAGTATATTTCATGCAGTCTGGGGGTTCTGACTGACTGTGAAGGGGGTGGTGTGTGTGGAAGATGACTTAGCTGTTATTTTCCCTGCATCTTGATCCAAATTTTTGCCCCTCTGAGAGTCAGAAAACATAGTTCCAAGGGATAGTGGGATTTTCTCAACTTCTCAAAGAAAGTCTAGAGTTATTTTTAACTATTAGTGATTTTTATTTTAACTATGAGTGCTAAGTATTTTTCATAGCCTGAGATTCTGCATCTGCAGTGCTGATGAAAGACAGAAGCTAAATCCCATCCTGTGCCCTTCTTTATATACAATCACTCCTCAGCAGTGTGAAACATCTGTATACTTTATATGCAGAGCTCAGCAATAATTTATTCAAAGTACTTCACCTCCTCTTCTATTTCTAAAACAACTGTAAGCAACTTAGCATTCAAGTGTCTTTGCAAAATAAATTTGGAAATCTTTTCATGGAGAGACTGGTATAGAATCTTTGAAAACGGAAAGTATTCATTCTGTGCCAGTGGCACTGAAGGGGTGTGTGATCTAGGTCACTTCATTTTAGCTATTCTACTTTTGTTCATGAACAAAAGTTTGCAAAAAATTATATCTTAATCTTTGAAGAATTAAAGAGTGGTAGAAATATTTAATATTTATCAACACATTTCATTGAAAACTGGTGAAAAAGAAGGATTTGTGTAATAAATGTGGACACTTCTACGATTAATAAATGTAAATATAGAGAAGATGTATGTTATATAATTCTGTAAGGGAGTTGACTTAGTACAGTATGGAATTCTGACTTAAAACCTCATGATGCCCAATATGTGCAGAACACACAGTCAGCAGATTAACAATTAGCTCAGTGACATATCCAAACATGACTGTTCACAGTGAGTTCTAATCAAACGCAGTGCCATTATCCACAGGGGGCTTCTGCAGATGTTGTTACCAAGACAGATGTTATGCAACTTTTTCTTGATTACCTAGAAGACACATGAAGTATTAATGACTAAATTTTCAGATGACACAATAATAGGCAAAGCAAGAAATAATGAGAAGCTATTTGTATCACACAGTAAGCTGGACGCTGATAGAATGGATTGTAGAAAATCCAGTCTTTATAGAAAGACAGAATATGCCTCAAAAGTGTTAGGAAATCAGTTGTATGTAATCTTTAAATGTTCAGTTTTAAAAGAGAGATCTGAATTAGTTATTTCTACTCAGGGAAGAATGATTTCACATAATCTTCCTACTTTTGCAGATGAGGCCCTAAAATTTGAGAACTATAAAATTATTTAAAACAATCTGTTTCATTTCTGTTTACTCCATACCCTTGTTTTGATCAGTCCCCCAATTACTCTTTCTACCTGGCCTTGTCACTGCAGCTGAATGATTGTGGTCCTTAAAATTAAATTTGCAACACAAATACCTGCCATTTCAAATTTAGTTTGTCTTGTTAGAATAAAACAGAGTTTTAGAAGAGGGCATTTTGTGTAACTGAAATATTGGTAAAGACTAAACAGCTATGTAACACCTAGGTAATCTGTCCACATCTCCTATGGTCCATTAAAACTATTTAATTCTACATTTTTTTCTACCAAAAAGTAATTTCATAAAAAATTTGGGGTTGTTTTACCTTTTCTTAATTTTATTTTAATTCGTGGAATGATTGTGACTTAAAAAGAACAAAATTAGAAGATTTCAGATAAAAACTCAAAGGGAATGTTGATACTTTATTTTAAAAAATAAATAAATTGATAACATCTCTGTAACTATTATTTTAAGCATGTCAGTACAATATTGTTTTAAGTTTCTATGAATGGGAAATCAAATGCTTCTGTGTAATTTCTTTTCCTGCTCTCAAGTAGTCCTTTAATATTTATTCCAGTTTACTTTTGTATCAAGAATTGTAATTTATTGGAAAATAAATTTAAATTTAAATTCCTTTAAATTGGAATTTAAAGCTTATTGGCATGGTTCAAATATGCAGTTTGCTCTCTACCCATAACCTGGAGACGTTCTGCTATTGGATATATATTGCAGAAATAAATGGCAGTTTCACTTTACTATTATTCATAGGTTCATAACACTCAAAGTTAAAGTGCTATGATGGCTTATTCATGGAAAATGGTTGCAAATCTTGGAAGTTTCATACATTTTAACACATATAATTTGTCCAGAAGTTCCTACCAGAAAGCATAGTTGTTCTTTATTCATTCTTTATCATTCATTTCTCTTTCAAAACTTTCCATTCTGCCAATACCTACACAGCACACACATATACGATACAATGTCTGCCAAAAGTGACTGGTCACATGTTTATGACTAGACAAGAAGTTAAATTGTTCTATAACCCTATCAACCAATATTTTCCATGCCCTAAAAAAAACCAAGAAAAAGAGAGTACTAAGCATATCATACTGTTTATTCCAAGCAAATAGTTCAGGTTATTCTATTTAACATACTTCAAGAAGGACATTCTGGATAGATGAAAATATGCATTATGTTTCATGGCTACAGTCACAGCAGCTGTAATTCCTACAAAGAACAGCTACTCAGTTTTTGCGATATGAGTGACCTAACAGACTTGCTAGTCATAGGAATTGGCTGTGTACACCAATGTACCCCAAATGTGTTTTTCCCTCTTAATCAACAATTCAGTGGTGATTTTGTCTAATTAGTGGTGAATTTTTTCTCTCAGTTCTGCTCACCATTCCTGAAAATGTTTTTTCTAGGCTTTTTCTTGCTGTTTTCTGAAACAAAATGTTAATAGGTTTTGAAAGTATTCTCTTGTCTGAAGGTTTTGACTAGGATCTTAAAATGAAAGCTAAGGATTCTTAGAGCATTATTCAAAGTAAGATAATTTCAGATTCTCATCTAGGTGCTTTTATGCCTCTCGTCTTTTTTCTTATATACCTACTGTCGTTTAAAAACTGCTAAAATGCAGAAAATTATTCTTCATTTTTCTATGCAAAAGCTGGGCCGCTAGCATCTGATTCTTTTATTTTAGGAAGTTGGAGGCACTTTTTTTTTAGTAGTGTCAGTCACAATTATTTCAGCATGCCTAAATGGTGCAGATATTTGCACAAAACCAGAACAATTAGTTATTGACAGAATTTTATCATTCACCAACATTAATTATCTCCTCCCCACAACGCTTTACTACCTTTCAACCCTCAGTGTTTGTTCCCCTGCAATTCCATGATTATGTACAAAAATTTGTTTAGCCTGAACACTGCAGGGAAAATATGATTTTCCTGTGGGAAGTCTTTGAGTCACATTGGATTGCTTAGCCTGGAGAAAAGAAGGCTCAGGGGGAACCTTACCAGTATCTACAACTGCCTGTGAAAGGAGGTTTTAGCAAAGTGGGAGTCAGTCTCTTCTCCCCAGTAACAAGTGACAGGTTGAGAGGAAATGGCCTCAAGCTGTGCCAGAGAAGGTTGAGATTGGATATCAGAAAAAATTTCTTCACTGAAACAGTGGTCAGGCATTGATTACATCTGGCTTCCCAAAGAAGTGGAAGAAACACTATCCCCGGACGTTTTCAAAAAAGTGTGGATGTGGCATTTGGGGACATGGTTTAGTTGTGAACACAGTAGTGCTAAGTTAACAGCTGGATTTGATGATCTCAGAGGCCTTTTTAAACCTAAACAAACCTCCTACATGGAGGCTGAAATTTTGAATTCTACCTCTGTTACTATAGACAGGGTATTTTATAGTATTAGAATTCTTTATTCAGGAGAGAATTGTCAAAGTTGTAGTAGTAACAACTGTAATAAGTGCTGTATCACTTAAGACCCCCCACAGGGTACTGGTCCAGATGGTTAAAATTATTATAGAAACAAAGCCATTCAACACCTTATTTCCTACATAACTATAGAAAATCCTTCTACGTCAATTTTTATATTAAAAATGTTTCTTTCTATTGATGGCACCTCCCAATACTTAATCACTGAGTAATAGTGGTTAACTCGGAGACCAATACTTGAAATATTAAGTAAGGAATTTTTTCCCTATTGCATCAATTTATATGCTTACATTTGTTATATATGGTCTTTTTTACTAAGTAGCTAAGATACATCTGCCTTTCTTTACGGTTCTTCTTCTCATATTTTTCTTACCCTGAATATTAATTCTTGAATAATTTACATTATTCTAAACTTCTTAGTATCATTTATGTGTATGTTAAAAACTTCTGCAGAGAGATTTGTTTCGGATTCCAGTATTGAGTTCTCACCAATATGAAAGATAATCATCTATGCCTCATCTTTGGTGAGATATCAGCACAAACAGAAGTAGTAAAATAAAGTCCTTTATCATTTATTTTTACCAAATGTAAATTAACAAAATATAACTATCCACAGTGTGCATATACTTACATATTTAGTAACACTGTAATGGCCATATCAGACCAATTTATAAGCATTTTACTAGGTATATGAACAATGTGATCACCAGATATAGATATAAATATATATATTTATGCATTTTCACTGAGATCCAGCTACTCCCTATTCAATCACATTAAGAAAAGAACACGGTATCTGTTAAAGCTGATTATATTAGAATATATTTCAATGTTGTTTTCTCTCCTTTTATATCTGTGGCAGTTTTGTAAATGCCTCACCACTGTTTGCTGTCCCACAGTGTAGAACAAAGGATTGTGCACTTTGCATACACACATGAAAGCATCAAATTTGCTTCCATGTCCAGACAAACTATCAGTTCCAGTCTGTGCTCTTCATTAAACCTAGAAGCTGTGACTGGCAGGCTGGGCTTACATTTGGCAGAGAGGTTATAGTAAAAGTGGAAAGGGGAGGCGAGGCGAGGCGAGGCGAGGCGAGGAGAGGAGAGGCGCCACAAAGAAATCTCCAAGAATCCACTTCAGGTACTACTCCAGTCCCACCAAAGAGCAAGACCTCCCATCAGACTATCACATCCTCACTCACTAGCTTGCCACTGACAGAGGAGTTCAGCAGCCATATATAATCTGTACCTGCTGCGTGTGTTTATTTTTCTTTTTGTTTGAACAATGAGAGGATATATATTACATCAAGTCTGAGTTTGTAGTGCTGATAAATCACCCTTAAGGGAACAATGAAAACAGCACTTATTTAATAAATGTATGTTCATATTTCATATCTAATTGCTTCCAACGGGATCCTAAATGCATCCCATGGAGAGAAGGGAGTACATAAGTCACAAAAGGTAAAAAAACATCCGAGGGATGCATATATTTCTCATGAGTCATAGATAAAGCTTGAGAGCAACAGTTCTTTTTGTCACTTTGCTACCTACTGCTGCTGTTAGAGGAATGGGGAAATGAGAGGAACGAGGGACAAGCTCAGGGAGCAAACAGGGAGGAAAAAGCACCACTAGGAGTTAATATAATATAAATTAAAGCATAAAGGAGATTTACATTTCCCAAACCACTTGATAAATAACTCTTAGATCAACTTATATGAACAAAAAGGGTAATAAATCCCACTGTTCTTACAGGAACACATTTTACTCATGCTAGTTCCACCTACATTTAGTTTGTTTACTTATTTACATACCTACAAAAATCCACTTTTTAGTTCTCAGGTTCTACATCTACATACTATAGACAGTGCTATGTCACAGGCTTCTAGGAATGCACTCAGTCCCAGAAGTTTGGTCTTATTCCAAGGCTAGTGCATTCAGGTAAGAATTAAACAAAGTAAGAATACTTTACAATGAGCTGGATGGGTCCAATTTGTGAAAATTCTGCTAGTTTCACCATTTCTAAGATAACTGAATCTTACACAGCTCCTCACAAAAGTGGTAAGTATGAGTCACTCACCACCCCCTAGGTCCAGCAGCTGTACAAAATAGGCTTGTATCAGAAACAGAACAGGAGCTAAGAGGACCTGGACCTTTAGGTGAAGCTAAATATTTCTGGAGAACTTAAGTATCTACAGGTTCTCGGGTTCAGCAAAAAGACCCTGATAGACAGAATAATTAAGTAAACAATATTTATCTTATTCTGTAGCTCTCAAACCCAAGACTTGACACAAACCTGCCTCGTTCACTTGTAAAATGATCACTAAAAAGCAAACTGCTTTTTTTTTAACTTCCGATCACAGAGGTAGGCCTAGTATTTCAAAAGGAAAGCAAATCATGTCAATTTTGAATTCTTTAAGGAAAGGTCTACTCTGGCCATATAAAGATAAGGCAGGCTTTAGTCTCCCATCTGTAGGAGAAGGGTCCTTTTCTCCTAGGGAAATCAGCTGGTTACAGATAATGAGGCTTACTGGCAGACAGTTTGGGCTGCACAGGGCTGAGATATTTACCATAGTTGGGTTCAAATGTGAACTAAGGCCAGGAACAAAGGTAATGCACTCCTGGTATCCCGCATGCTCCTGTATAAGCATGCTGGGTCCTGAGAAGTAATTTAAAAGCTTAGCTGTCATGTTTTTAGGGATAGACTCTCGCTGCTCAGGTACCATGAGTGCAAGACTTATTCTAATTCTGAGATCCTCCATGAAGAATCTAGATGCAAGCAACATGCAACTTTATCCTACACATTTGATGCCTTTCTGAGGCAGAGGGAAGGTTAGAAAAGAAAGTCCTACCACACACAGAAAAAGACTTAATACCAATATTTCCGGGTTTTAGGATCCCTGTAGCCTTCTCTTCAACCAAGGACTTATGAGTGTCTTACAACTCTATAAGTCAGTCCTAAGAAATTACTTCTTCCTGTTACTGTTTTCATTCCCTTCCTCACTTAACATGGCCCATTTGCCAGGCTGAATTAGTGGGCACAGAGCTGGCAAGTAAACTTCTTCACCAAGAGATTTTGTTCTCAAGACCTCTCAAACCAAACAACAGAGTCTTGCTTTTGTTGAGTAAATACGTAGGCTGATACCCCATTTATCCTCATTTGGTAGCATTTAAATTCTAGCAAAGGAATACAGCATTACACTAATCAGTAAGAATGATGCTATCATTATGTTGTTCCAGTGGCTACAAGATAATTAATGTTTGGTGATAGACACATTCAAAATAACATTAATTATGTTATTAATGATTTTAACTAACTTTAAATGCTTCTGTGTTTTCCAATAAGTTCCTATATCTAGGAATAAAGCCACCTGCAATTTGTAACTCTTAGTCTCCTTCTGAATTTTTTACAACAACGATTTACACTGAGCTCTGAAAAGGCACCTCTGGAAGTTAATTTGAGATTATTTCTATTAACTGTTTGATTCTACTTTGTGTTTCTTTATTTTTTTTTTAACTTTATAACAGTAAAATTTGAATAACAAAGTAATTAGGTGCATTTATGTCAGTACGTTTCACCATAATTCTGGTCTGCTACATGAAGTCATCCTTGAAGAGAATTCTTTCACCATGAGCAGAAAATGAAGTTAAATGCTTCTCTAATTGCTTTAAAAAGTCGTTTAATGGTCTTGGGGAGAATTTTTTTTTCTGTTGTTGCAAGAATCAGGCTGAAACTCCCATAGTCTTACAGGATTATTTGTCTTTTGGGAAAGAAACCAGAAAAAAATTTTCTCCTTATCTTTCCACCATTTCTCATTTAAAAGTACTTTTCTTTCAAAGTAGACATTCCTGTTGTTGACAACAGCTCTTTTGACGGTACCATGGAAGTTATTTACTGGTACGCAGAGGACAGCAGAGTTCCTAGGTAGTCCAAGCTCCTTTGTAATGTATGCCTCAAACATGAGAGCCTTAAAGAAAGAGAAAAAAGCCCTATTGTGTCTTCTGATTATGGCTTCTCTTGTAGAAACTATTTCAAAACTTAGATTATTTGGGGGCAATTAAGAACAGTTTAAAGTCAATGTGGCCTGTGATGGAGGAGCTTCTTAAGCAGCATTACATTCAGACTTGTCAAAATACACAAATAGCTGAATTTAATGTTTCTTAAGACCAGCTCTAATACAGTAATCTGAATTACAAAAACTTCCTTTTCTGCTGCTATTCATCATCTCATTTTTAGATAATAAGCCAATACATATAAATAAAATTATTGTATCTTAATATGTAATATGTAACAATTATATTATATATAACGTAATATATAATATACATATTTTTTGGTAATTTCAGGACTCATTGAAGATGGACTTACATTGTTTGAAATTGATAGGTCATGGAAGTCAGCTGCAAGATTGTATTGCCTTTAATAAAGGTCCTATGCATTGTTATTTCAATTCTGCACAGTAAAAAGGAAGAGCTAAATACCTGAGGTAAAAATTCAAAGTATTCAGCATCCTGAATAAAAAGCAGTCTAATTTTAATATACCACAGAACACAGAGATTGTGCTCTTCTCATCCTTACTCAGATGATTTTTCAGGTGCCTTACTTTTCCCAGCAGAATAATTCAATAAGCCTTAGAAAGAAGTTCTTGACTTCTTAGTCATCCTACATATGTACAAGAGAACTGTATGAGAAGTTCTGAGAGGAAAATATAAAACATGAATTATATCATCTTTGAGAATTTTGTGGTAATAATCTTTTGTGTTCCAACAGACCCTAAATTTTTCCACTGTGCACAGCTAACACAGATATGATAGTGAAGATTAAAACTGTATTACTTTCATTAGAGACTCTTTTACCTCTCATTGTTTTTCATATCCACTCCTCATGTTTTGTCTTAATCAGATAATGATTCTTCATCTTGTCCCCTGCAAACAGAGCTCTGCAAAGAATTCTACTGAAATTAATGATTTCACTTCTATAAAATGAAGAGGCAAGGTGTGGTATTTTTAACTGCTTGGAGATAAAGTCATGTAAAAGGTCATGCAGTGGAATGGAGGACATGCATTTTACAATAATGTAAATAATGAGTAATAATAAGAAAAGGAACATACATTAAAATCCTCTTTTAATGATGCTGGTTAGGAATTCATATTTTGCAGCTTAGCCATAATAACGGGTGAAATCAGTGCTTATTTTTCTCTCCAGTAAATTCATTCATAGATATTTATGAGTTTAGCATTACATTTTAACATACGGAACAAAAATAAAAGGCTTCTTATATCCATCCTGACATGTTTTCAATATTATTTTTATGTGTCCATTGTAATGTTATCAACCTCATCATGCCGGATTTTAGAAACTGCATTTTACTTCCAAAAAAGCAACATTATGATGCTTCTGTCTGTAAGACTTTCTCTACTGTTTGAACGCAACAGTATATGTTGAGAAAGAAAGACTGAAATCAGCGAGCATCAGTTAGTTCTCGGTTTCCATGAACCTGGATTTTACTCTCCTGTGAGCAGACACTGTACATTTGCCATAGACTTGACAGTGCACTTCAACGTCCTACAGATGTGCCATCTACACATCTCCCAGGACTCCTCGTGGTTCAAATATTCCCACCAGCCACAAATGCTGGATTAGTGACTCAACTACCTCTGTTTCCTCATAAACCAGATTCCTCAGATAAGTCCATATACACTTTACTTTGATGGCAGAATCCATTACTGATCCACTGGGGATCTGTAAAAGGTTATTTCCTGAATATGGCAAATAACAATTTTACCTAGTTTTTATTAGTCCTAGCAAAATCTAAACATCGATCCTTATCGAGTTACTAGCTCAATTCCTTTGCCTCTGGTTCCTGCAAAACTTTAATCTCCAGATCCCAGGGTCTTTCTTATCCTGTCTCTGATTAAGGTCCTTGTTATTCTTCTTTGGTATACTTAGTGCAGGATTTCATTTCAGCTGGCCCAGCTCATTACACTCATCAGTGTTTGAATAAAGATATCCATATCACAAAGGGACCAATTTTCATTGCATCTTTCAAATCATTGGTGTCTCCACTGCCTATCCATCACTAGAAAATTCATCACTCCCAATTAGAAGCCCTGCTGTTTCTACATCACAGTGTATGTTTGAAAATGACATTATTCATAACATGTTCCCCTACAACTTTTGGCTAACAAACAGGCTCAGGGGAAACTAAATTGACAGGGTTGGAACCTAGATAATAAAAGTTTAATTATTATAAGCAGTGATGGTATTTAATAATTGTGATCTCACTGGGAACAATTTCGAAGAAGAATCACTTTTGCTTCATTACAATGTGTGAGTGATGATACTAATAAAGGCTCACATGAGGAACTCCTGGCCTGCTTCTCACAACAAACATTAATTATTGTTCCATAAAATGCTGAAGCTGGGAAGTCAGTGAGCAAGGATTTTAGTCGTGCTTGGCTGGATTAACCACTCACTGTAATATAAGAGATAATAAAGAAAATCAGGTGATACTACCTACAGGATGAGGGAGAGTCACAGATGGTCCATACTTTCGAAGTAAGGAAAACAAAACTGGCCTAAATAGACCTATCTTGGGAAGTGATGAAAGTAGCAAGCTTAGCAAATTAATCGCCTTTACAATTAATAACTTCCCACTTCTTTCTTCCCTTTTTTTGCTGTTCAGCAGACATGTGACTAATGATGTTTTCTCTCCCATCAAATCAGAGAATAAACATGAGTCCTTTCAGTGTGAGATGCAGGCTAGAAATTAAACCCTGCTATTGTGAGTCCTGAAGGCTTGCAAAGGAGTCAAACAGGAACAGATAGGACTTACTTTGAAGACTGATTCAAAAGTCCTGTTCAGTAAAGTGGAAGCTATCAGTTTTTTTCCTTGATTCTAAGTAAATTTGACTTACTGTGTAGGGAGTAGTACAGGGCTACCTAAAAACTTTTTGTTACGTTGCCTTAAAAAATATCAGGCAGATTTCTTAATGCACTACTGATTTTGTTCATTTTGAAATATTTGCTTTCTTCTTTTCATATTTTTTTAATTCTTTGGAAAAACACTTATGTGAAATCCTCTGCCAAAACATTTAAAACGAGAACAAAATATGTAGAACAACTTCTAGCCTGCAGGATTTCATCTCAAAGAAAAAAAGTGAAAAACTGTTGTTTACCTCTCTGGGTAAGGCTGTTCTGTTGCATTTACTGGATCAGGATCTTCTTGGTGGTCTAGGTTCCCACAGCTATAAAAAAATAACTAACATTCAAGAATTAACAGGCACCAGAGAAATAGGAAATAATATGCTGCAAGATTGGTGTCAAATTTATATTCTCAACCAAACTTGATGGATAATTATATCTGGTTTTTTTGTTCAGCCTAGTACAAAAATAGACATTACAATCATTTGTCGATCTAAAGGAAGTCTGCTCCAGACATTAAACGAGTGAGAAAGACACAGGACAGGACACCTTTCTTCACAGGGCACAGGTTAGGGAAACTAGGCAGTGGGGAATTGGCTCTTAATGGAAATGGACAGGCTGCAACCCACAGGTCGAATGATTCAAATTCTGTGAGTTTCAGTACCAAAAATAAATCACAATTTTTTTTAACCAGTGCATGAGGCAGGCTGTAAAATGGGAAATAGCATTTGCACACAAAAGAGATTTTAAAGAACAGCTGTTCTTTATGGAGACAAGATATTTCATGCATTTTGAATACATACAGGACATTGGACATTTTGAAACCAGCCATCTCATCATAAGCTGTGGGGAGAGACATTTAGGAACTGACCAGGCACACAGAGAGACAGAAACCTGCAAACAGAACTATCTGGAGACTGTTTATGCCCATTACCTGCTTTCTAAAAAGAACAAAAATTAAGAAAATCATACCAATAAAATCTTGTAAGGGTGCTTATGGATTTTTCTGAGAAATGTTTGAGAAAGGGAAATAGTAAATGAAAGTGGACCCACCACCTCACAGGGATTCTCAAAAACAGCTTTGTGAACAAAGAAGAAGAATAAAGCTACAAGAGGATTTTCTGTATTGGTAGAAGTACATTACAGTCAGTACTATAGCTTGTTCTTTATAAGAAAATAAACCCTCAAAAAAGCCTTTTATACAATGGATGGTTTCTCTTTTGCACTGGAGAATCACTGAAAAAAATTATTATAGTTATTCTCAAGCAAATTTCTTTTAAGGTGCTATGCCCCTACAAAGGTGTAATGTGCCCAACCCGATAAAAAGTACACTGTGTAGACCTCTATGTTTTTGAAATCACTATACAATAAATAGACAATTTTCAAAATTAGCTGAATTGATAGATGAAGGGAATGCAATAGATGTATTGCTATCTATTCCAAGATCATAAGAGAACGGCTTATTTTACAGTGGCTCATGAAATCTCACAGGAAAGATTAATTTCAGTTGCACTGTATTTGAAGCACTTCCATAAAAATTGGAAACTGGCAGAATGGCCATAAACAAAAGTCCGTGAAAATGCAGATAAACAACAGTTCACAATGAGCTGGATGGGTCTAGCAATTACTGTATTGATCACTGCTATTCTCATTTAGCAACTTCATCAGCACAGGGAAAAGAAAGCCAGGAATTTGCTGCATTTGTTATCTTTTTAAGTTAACTTATTTAGACTCTTTTCATGACCCTGTTGCATTTACCTCCTGCAAATATGCTAGGAAATTAGTTTACTGGAAGAAATCTTCATTCAAATAAAGAATTTTAAATGAAGATAAGTGCTTACAGAATACAAATCAATTAAAAACCCTGGGTATTTGCACTAAGAAAGAGGTTCTAGAATCCTGTCAATCCAGTCCAAAATAAAAATAGCCTGACCTCCAAAAACAGCTTTTCATATAATTTAACGAATAGCTTAAATGGAAGGAACTAAATATTTGAGCAGTTTAGTTTTCCTCAACCAACCTAAAACAATAATTACTGGAAAATTTTGTCTGAGAAAATATTGTCCTATTTTTTCCAAACACTGTATTTTGGAGTTCTGATAGGTCTTTCCTATTCACATGAAAAAAAAACCCCAAAAAACAGCAAAAAAAGCAAGATATTGTTTAGTACAGACCTGTTTCTTTACTATACTACTATGCTTCAAAACTTAAAGAGAAAGACTAAACAGTTTAGTTTCTCACAACTGCTAAGTCTGCTCTCTAACAGGTTGTAGTAGAAATTACTTCTATTCCTTCACAGGGACATAATTTTCTTTGTCTTTAATTTCTGCTATATTCATGACTTACCGGCATACCCCTTTGCCATAGTACTTGCTAAACTTTACTTAACACCAAAGTCTGGATTTGCTTCTTACTGTAGTGATGCTTTAAAGAGCCTTCCTCTATTTTGTTACTTAAATAGCTTAATTTCTCCTCCAAAGACCCTGAAAGAAAGCTGCATTGCACATTTTTCAGCTCTAACCAGGTCTGTAACTGTGAATAAATCAAAGGCCCACTCTATGACAGTCATTGATAACATCCAGAACACTTACTTTCATGGATAATTCAGAAGAAAGAAAAAGACAAAAATCCTCCAATAAATTATTCACTTCAAATTATTCTCCCACATCTCATTTCCACCAGTAACTAAATAATCTATCTGCATAAGGCTTTTTCATTCTAAACCCACTACTATAGTATTTAAGAACCACGAAAAATGATGATCATTAGAAAAATAATTTAAGAACAAATTGTGCCACGTTGAATCCTACCTGGCTGAACATAATGGTTTGGTGTCACCCTCTTTAATTTCCATTTCCTAGCAAAAATACACACTAAGTACACTATAATCAATGGGGATAGAATAGTAATTCCAGACTATTTAGCCTACCATCTGAGTTTCAAAAAAATTCTCCATAAAGCTTCCTTATCAACCTAAACTCACCACAATATCTTGCATTATGAGAGCTCTTCTTGTCTCTGTAACATCTTCAACTCATCTTATTGCTAGATTTGTGAAAGAAGGTGTTAAATCAACAGTTTTTACCATCTGCTCGGAGAGGATGGATCCTATATGCCACAATACTTTCTTCTAAGCAAGAATAAACTGAAATATTTTTTGTATCTAGTACAGAACACAAAAAAATTTAGATTTTCTTTCTGATATGCAGACTTCCATAGACTGGATCCTGTGCATTGACTGTGGTCAGTGGTGATTTTTCATTGCAGGCTTTAGCTGCAGAATACACTGGTGAAATGAGCATGGACTCAGGCATCACACAGTGCCATCTCTTCCTCCAAACATTACATCCAAGTAGTAAGGCTTGTAGGCTCTAGTTCTTGTGTTCTTTACTAAGTACAGTACGAGTTTATCTTCAGTCATATTTTGGAAACACCATGTTACATGGGAATAACACAAAGTAAGGAACAATATGCTTTTGGCCTATACAGCAGAAATTTTGAATGAACATTCAACAGAAAGGATTGGTAACGAGATATTCGCTTTCTGTGGTAAAAGAAAAGTATATGATTTTTGGTTTGCCATTCACAGTTTAAGTATGTGAGAATTCAGATATAGCCAAGCCAGATACTTCCGTCTGGTAATTCAATATCAGCTTCCATTTGGATTCAAATGCATTTGCCAAAACAATTTTATTTTAAAATTTATCTGTTAATAAGACTGTTCTCAAGGCAAATTCTACACTGAAATCTTTTGCAGCTGTATTATCCCCCTTTTTCTTTCCAATGATTGTATATCTTTGTTTTTAAAGAGAGCATGTTTTTTCCATAGTTAAGGTTAAATCTGCTGGAAGACTTTATTCTCAGCCCCTAATCTACCATTTAAAGAAAGTTTTTGTAGATTTTTTGCAAAATAACCTATGAACAGAAGAATGGTTTTAAGCAACTGTTATTAAAAACTGTGCAACAAATAGTTTCTATATTCACTGCTAAGCTAAAATATAACACCTACCAAATATTCGATGAGCTGCTTGAAAAGTGGAATCAGTTTCTCCTCCCTGTGGTATAGAAACCATGTTTCTTTTCAGCTGTGCCCTGAATTGGAAAAACATAATCTTCCCTCAGGCCAACTTTTACTATAGGCCCTCTACATAACATAGGCCGTACAAAAGTAATCTTCAAGTTTATGCACACGTTGCTTTAACTACACTAATGAGGTAAAAGACAATATATTTTATCCCAGTGTGGGTACAGCTGTAATCATGCAAACATAGCTAATTCATCACAGAACTTTCCCCATTATAAGTAGAACATATTACAGTATTACATATTACAGTAGCATAAGAAATTCCAGGTTACTGATTCTGGAGAAATGAAGGCTCCAGGAAGACCTTACCGCAGCCTTTCAATACTTAAAGGTGGGTTATAAGAAAGATGACAGGTTTTCATCAAGACTTGTAGCAATAGGACAGATTTAGACCAGACATAAGGAAGATTTTTATAACGAGGATGGTGAAACACTGGCAAAGGTTGCCCAGAGAGGAGGTGGATGCCCCATCACTGGCAATATTCAAGGTCAGTTTGGACAGTGCTCTTAGCAACTTGGTCTAGAGGAAGACGTCCCTGTGCATTTCAGAGGGTTTGAACTAGATGACCTTTAAAAGTTCCATCCAATCCAAACTATTCTATGATTCCGTGGTTCTACTGTGGTACATTCACCGCAGGATTTGTAGTGATCTAATTATTGTAATAGAAAGCAAACAAACATTAAATATCTCACTAATTGCCTAGCATCATCAGAATCCTACGAATTCAATGATACTTAAAAGTATTATTTGTTTTTTTCTGGTTTTACTATTGGCAGATAGACATATCTAATTACCTAAATGTTTGTTTCTAACTCTTGGAAATACGGGTAATCAACACTATTAATAAAAATTAAGGGATAAAAAACCTAATGTCAGCTGACACTTTTGTTAAAGGGGGGCAGTGCTGTTTAGTCTAACAACTATGTTTGACTTTAAATAGAAGTTCCCTTGCTAGGAAAAGGCTGCTCAACATATTATCCACACACAAAGTTATCTAATAGCTTGATGATGAAGATTTCCAGGTCTAAAACCTGATAGATGTCTTTTGGGATCCAGACTGCTGGGCATTTGACAAAGGTCTGGAGCTATCATTTTGTTGAAGGCTAGCTGCAGAAGCTGCCAAGAAAGTGAATCTAATACTGAGCTGTCATCCTGCCTGAGTAAGATTGATAGCATCATCAATAAATCCATAAGGTAAAAGCAGAAATATGCCAATCAGTGGTTCTTGTGACAAAAAGGCAAGAATGAGAACTACAGGCAAGAGCCACTAAGGAAACTTATTATGAATTAAATTGCTGATAAATGTTATCTCCAGCACTAAAAAGAGAATAAGCTATGCACAAAGCAATGACTCCCTTCATAAGAAAAGTGGTTATCAGTGACAGCTCTTCTTGAGAAGACTAAAAGGCTGTGCTGAGGCATGTGACTCCACAAATAAATGGAAACTGTTAAAATAGGAGCAAGAGGGTGAGATACAAATACAATTAAGCAATACGAGTCAGACATTTTACATTGTTCTTTTTCTTGCTTTCATACAAAATGCGACAAAATTCTTATCAGCTGAATGAGAACACTGAAAATGTCTACGTAAAAGGAGTAGGAGGCATTTATTAGGAACATTTTACTTAACCACTTAATAGCACACTTTGAAAACATTGGGATCACTCTGGCTGAAAGGGCAGCAAACTGACAACAGGGCAGCTGGAAGAAGGGATAGGATGTAAACTCTCAATCTAGCTTTGCTGATGAACCAAGAACAAGAAAACCTAATGTAAGGTCAATCACAACTGACCAGTTTAGTTCTAGTCTTGCATCACTACTAGCACTTTGTCACCTGTATTTTCAATGACCACTACTTCAGGAGTCAGCTAGCAGAGCTTATGTCTGCAATAACCCTCTCTTATAACAGGAATTTCACCCAGGCTGGTGTTATTTACCATGTGGTTTGGTTTTTTTTTCCTATTAAAACAGTCATATTAAAACTGATGTGAATAGCAGGCAAACAAATTCCATATTCCTGACTTTGTGCAAGTGCAAACAACAAACCTGTTCTCAGGGACACTTCTCTTTTGTGAGGGAAGTGAAACCTGCTTCCACAGCTCAGATCTAGGAGACTCTTTGTAATGCAGAAAAGCTTATGAGGCTGACTCATGGTGGCTAGGAGGAAGACCACTCACACCTAATGCTCCCTTTACCAGTACATGTGCGCCTGCATGTAGTCAGTCTTATTTATTCTCTGAGTTGCAGTCTACATGTATTTGTTGATACAGACACCTGTTTCTGAGGAATGTTTGATAAAATAATATCACTTAATAAATTACTAAGCTTTGGTGGTAGAGGTGCTGGTGGACACCTTGTTGAAGCTGAGCCAGCAGTATATCTTTTCCACTATGAAGGATAACAGTATTCTGGGCTGTATTAGTGTGCCGGTTTGGCCAAAATCTAGTAATATAGCCCCTGAGAGAAAACCAGGTTACAACCACCCTTCCCCCCCACAGGGTTCGGGAAAAAAGGAAATTTTTCCTCGAAGGAAAGTGAAAGAGATAACAACTATTTATTTTAACAAACACACAGGAAAAGGATAATGATGATAAATAATGAATTAAAACCCTCACTATAGAGAGAAACCTGGGAAGATTTCAGAGTCCTTCTGTAGGTGTGGTCTCTCTCCTCCTCGGAGCTGGTCGGTGAGGGCGTGGGCCCACCTCCGGGCCTCGGGGAGAAAATTCTCCTGATGTGCTCTGATGTTGTTGAAACAGTTCAGAAGAGAAGAAGGGAAAAAACCAAAGCCCCAGGAAACAAAATTCAGCTCTCTGTCTCATGCCAAGAGGAAAAAAAACCAGCTGGCTGAAGGAAAAAGCAAGCAGGGTACTCCATCCGTGCTGCCCGCAGCCAGACAACACTGAGGAGTGTTATCTCTGTGTCCTTGAGAATCTGCTTTGGAAAGTTCATTTGGCTGGTTTTTTTTTTTCCTCAAGCTCAGTTTAAAGGCACAGAAAAGGCACAATATTACTTTTTGGGCATAGAGCATGATAGGGGATACACATGATAGAGTCACCCCAAGACAATTAGGAAAAATGCTGCCTGCAGGTTAGGGGAGCTGATTCTTCTACAGTTGTGCTTAGGATGGATGAGATCATACCTGGAGTCTTCTATCCAATTCTGGGATCTCCAATACAAGAGAAACATGGACATACATAGAATCACAGAACCATAAAATTATAGGATCATTTAGTTTGGAAAATATATTTTAGGATATTGAGTCCAATTGTTAACCTAACACTGCTGTGTTCACCACTAAACTATGTCCCCAGCCACCATATCTACACATCCTCCAGGGATGGTGACTCCACCACTTCCCTGGGAAGCTTGCTTCAGTGCTTGAACAGCCTTTCCCTGAAGATATTTTTCCTAATATCCAATCTAAACCTACCCTGGTGCAATTTGAAGCCATGTCATTTCATCCTATTGCTTCCTACTTGGGAGAAGAGGCCAGCTCCTACCTTACTGCAACCTCCTTTGAGGTAGTTGCAGAGAGCAATAACGTTTCCCTTCAGTTGATTTCTCTCCAGGCTGAACAACCCCAGGTCCCTCAGCCTCTCATACCAGAGAGAGTTCAGCAAAGGGCCATGAAGATGATAAAAAAGCTGGAGAATCTCTCCTATAAGGAAAGGAGATAGATGTAACTGTTCAGCTGGGAGAAGAAAAAGCTCCAAGGAGGATACTGACTAGCTCACTGCCATTCAGTCAGTCAAGTAAAGCCTAGCATGACTAAGAGTGTTTGACAGCTCAGATGAAGGTGATGCCTTACCAAGGCAGACAGTCGTTCCCTGAGAATACAGAGAATTTCTAAGAGCTGCTTATTTGATTTACGGACAGATCAAAAGTATTTCAAAGTGTTTCTCCACTGTATCCAAGAGTTTCTATTCTGGCCACAAAGTTAACTTTGTATTTGTAGAACTGCTCAGTATCCTGTTTTTAATCTACTTCAAATACATTTTGGAAAGGTGTGAGGAGAACTCTGCCAGCTTTGGCAAGGGTCATCTGGAAGGAGAATACACTGTAGGAGTCGTATAGGCTAATCCACAGGAGGCTGCATCCTCTGCCCCTTGCCACCTGAAGAAAAAGGTAGAGCTGTGAGATACCTTAGAGCCACCGTGTGAACTGGTATCTGAGAACCTGCATGACAGTAGGTGAAAGTGGGGATTGTATGATCCAGCCCACAGAGTATGAAAAAGTCACAGCAGGGCTATTTTAGAGGGGGGGGGTTGGTAGAACTACTGTGTTTTAAGTGACATAAGATGATGACATTACAAGATGAATTTGGAGAATATTTTTTTAAATAATGACCTGTAATGGCATGTTCTAGGAAGGTATACTATAAAAATCATATTTTAATAGTTATATAAGGGTTCCATCTATTCCTATTAAACAACCAAATGAATCCAAAGAGGGAACTGTGGGTAACTGATGGATCAGTTTATGCTGATTGCTTTTGCCAAGCTTGGAATCCAGCCATTTAGTCATATATACAAGGCAGCTCTGTCAGCTCCCTGGAGCACCACATAAAAATTAAAAAAAAAAGAAAAAGAAAAAACAAAGAAGGAAAAAACAAACAAACCCACCAAAAAACAAAACAAAACAAAAACAAAAACAAACAAAAACAAAAACAAAAACAAAAACAAAAACCAACCAAAAAAACAAAACAAACAAACAAACAAAACCCCATACCTTTCACCAGACGCACGGGGAATCTGAAAGACAGGCTTTTGGCAATCCTAGCAAGAAATTAGCCTGGCATATGAGGTCAAATGATCTTAGAAAATCAGAGCCAAAACTAAATATCTAAAAGATAATGATCTAAATTCATCCATTCCTGGAGACAAGCGTGGCATTATGGCTGAGTAATGACTGTTGTAGGCTTTCTGGATGGTTAAGATATTCTCTAGGTCCTCTTACGGCTGCCTGATTATATTTCTCATCTAATGGATAGAGTATAGTACATACTGAAGAAACTGAGAAGCAATCTGAGGCGTAGAGAGACATTGTCTGGCCCATTACATTTCCTGAAATTATTTCTGTCTCACAGACAGCTGATTGCACTATACAGAAGATTTTGTGATCACATTACATTGATTCTGGTGACTGACTGGCTGCACTGCACTTTGAATTCTTCTGAATATCCCCACAAAAAAGTGGTATGTGCCACCTAGAGCCTTGTCACTCCTCTATTTTCCTTTGGCTATCAATTGGCCTTATATTCGAAGCATGCAAACTATTATCTCTGTTCTGCATGTCCCACGTTTTTGCAACATCATGAAATGTATGAACTATGGTTCTTTCACCAAGTGTTTTTATCACAAGATCTTGGTGCTGACTATTATTCTGGATTACCATAAATCAGATGGCCTCATTACAGCAATGCACTGAGACTGGATATTACACAAGGTATAAGAGTAATGATTTATACTGAGAATGGAATTCAGCAAAAAGGATTTTTTAAAATGGAAATTAAACTGTCATGAAAATGCAGGTGTTCAGTGAAAAATGAAATGGTAGCATTATTTCCTCATGACCTGTCTTTTGAGGGGAAAGAAGGAACTGCTGTTGACATCAGCATGTCTTAGCTGATGTCCTGAGTCAAATGAAAAATATATGAAAAAATTCATTTGAAACTACAATAGAAATAAAGATTAATACACTCGTGGCCTTGTGGAATATGAACATTTCGGTTTGTAACCTGTGTTGGGTTTTTCTTTTTTAAGAAATAAGCTTTTGTACCAAGGATCCCGCTCTTCCCACCTACATGCTTTCCCTGTTAATCAGATCTTAAAAAGCCAAAATGTTCTTAGATTTAATTTCTGCAGAAAGCTCCTCATGAACAGAGACATATGTGAAAAACCTACACAGTGATAAAGAGACAGAGGTTGCTGTATTTGTTTTATTAGTCTAGAATGTCAATGAAAAATCAATGGAGCACCAGGAGAGAGGGGCTGGTAGGATCTTTTAATTATTAGAAGTTATCATTTTTTCTTTTTTTTTTAAGATCTGAATATCAAAATAATAAGATCATTCACTGCAGCAAAACCAAGATCACAGTTTTTCCAGCACATACCATCACTGGGTTTAAGCCATGATTAAACATGAAATTGCTCCTATCTTTAGCAGTACAACATTACAGCTCCTCATTAGACCCTGAAAATATACAGCCACAGTCCAAATCAAAGTAGGTCACAGTTCATAGTGGATTTTGGCATCCATATCAGTCACCAAAATCAGAAGAATGACCACTCCTGGTTCCTGTTCCTAATAACAGAATTCATCAGGAAAAAAAATCTGAACCCTTTAAAGCTGACAGAGCAGAGGGTAGAAAGAGGCACTCTCAGACAGAACTCACAGTGTGCAATGGTGCTCTGAGCCCCCCAGAGCCTGCAGTTGGGTTGTGGTGGTCTTTGACAGACTCCTGAGAGGCAACTTCACATCCACAACTGAATAAGGACTATGCATATGCTGATCTCTTGTACTCTCCCTTCCACTCCTGGAAAGACTCCTTTGTGAGACCAGTGCTGAAATGAGAACTGGCAGCTGTGACTTCTAGTCATGGGAAGTTGTAACAGACAGTTATCCCTTGTTCTTCTCACACAAGGCAGATACAGCAGATACAGACACATTCAGTGAACAAAGACATCTCATTTGTTGTTTTCTTGTTCCTACTTTTTATTTTCCCCAGAGCTGAGCTTTTCAATTCTAGCAGCATCCAAATTGTGTGAGTTTTGACACAAATTTTTGGAAGTTACCATGTTGTCCTGTTCACACAAGTTTAGGATAGCTTACATCTCATATACCTTTACAACTTACAGAGGGAAAATATGGGTGATGAAGAAAAGGTGCTCAGTCAAGGATTGGTAAAATGCATCTTTTCTGCTTTTCAAGTTTATTTAGATAAATATATAAAGGTACCAGATGCAGGAAGACAAGTTATAGCAAAGGACAACCTTTCATTTTCTTACTTTCTAATCAAACAATTTCTCTCTCCTTTGAAAACACCTGAAAACATCTACACCTGAGGCTGATGAGATTTTGGGCCTTGAAAGTAGTGTGGAGAATTAATTGCAAAGACACATAGAAGGTTACCATCTTCTTGAAGAGATCTGCCTACAATGTTGCTTTCTGAGCAGTAGGATAGGGAGCCAGAGAGCTACATCACTCAGGAACACCAGTGCAAAAATGGCTGATGGCGTGCTTAGCACACTCACACGAGGCCAAGTCACATGTGGCTAAATGCCACTTCAAAACTTTGGAAGACTCCAGATCACTTGTGGTAGCTGATATTGTCGCCTACTGGGACTCTAGAGCCACACACTTAACCTATTAGAATATTTAACCAGTTAAGGAAAAGGTTGCTTAGAAAACAGAAAATTGCCTACACTATACAGAAAAAAAAATCAAAAGAGAATATGGACACTCAACTGGTCAGAAGGAGGTTTCTTTCAGCATTTAAAATATATTTGGAACAGACAGACAAGCATGTCAATAACTAATATAAACAAAATCCATAAGAAAAACAGAACTGGAGTCACCAAAATTGTAAGGATACAAGTGCCTAAAGTGTTCCTTTCATGCATGAGTTCAAATCCAAGCAACTCCAGAACTCCAAGACAGTACACTAAAAACCAAGATTTAGAGGCAGCAAGATATTGGGCAGATCTCTAGGATTTAGTGACCTGGGTTTCCACGGAGTTAGACATACTGGCTACATGCAAAGCATCTGGGAACATTCCCAGGAACTGGAACTCAACCATCCATAGTAGAAAACTATTAAAACATTGCCTGTTACAATTTTGGCAGGTCATAACTAACTTTCTCCCAAGGACAGCTCATTCCAGAGACATTTCCCAAAAGGCAGTTTGCATGCAGCCAGAGTGTTTTGGAGTTTATGAGAATTTGTTAGCACGGTCAATGGGCCATTGTGTGTCAGTTGGCCTAATTGTCTGGGAATGTTTCTGGGAATGTTTAATATAACATTTTATTTGTGCCCAGTATTTTTGAGACAATGCAGCAGCTCACCACTATCAAAAAGGGAGGATTTGTTCCTTCTCTTGACTACATCTTATATTCTCCATTATATTAGTTCTGGTGCTTGTCAGGTGCTTTTCTGGGACACTTCAACTCTGTAACCTGGAGAAATCCATTTGTTTCTTCTTGCTAGCACAGGTGACTGATGGTTTAGAAATTTGAATTGGGTCATTGCGTAGTCTGGCAAGCACCAACACCAGCTCAAGGAATGCATGGCTGTGTCTGGAAAGGCGAGGAGAGTAAAATACTCGGGTGAAGTAGGACCTCTGCCCAAAAGTGCCAATGATGCATTAGGCTGCGCCTCATGTGAATTACTGAGATGAATTCAGACTGTCATTTCAAGAGTAGTTTGAGCTGATGTAAGCCCTGCTGCTGCTGCAAGCAGAGGGTCTTTTTGGCTGCCATTTTCCAAAAGCTCGTTTCCCATATCTCCTCCCTCCCTTGTGCCAGCACAGCAATATATAGACAGTCATGAGTGAGCTGAACTGAGGAAATGATCCTCAGGAAAAAAAGTTAATCCTAACTTTCTGTAGTTCCTTGCACGGCAACAAGTGCTACTGCCGAAACAAGGATCTCAAATAGGGGCAACAGTGTGGAAGTAAAGCTATCAGATTTAAGTAAAAGTTGGGACAGCAATATCAGGATTTATCAGCTTAACTTGCTTAGGGAACTGCAGTATTTGGTAGTTCAAGAGGCATCTAAAAACCTCAAGAAGGTATTCAGATTAAACTACAGCAGACAGTCACTTAGAGGATAAAAGGGCTTGTAGGCACCCTAAATATAGATAAGGGTTCAAATACCATTGTAAAACCAAAGACAGCTTGTAGAGATTCTGTTTCTGGTTCTCTTTATTTCTGTTATAATATGTGAGTTTTCCTAACAGCATTAGCTGTCAGCTCCTATTAAAAAAACCCAAACAAACAAATCTATAGTTAAGTTAAACTCAACAGGATACGAGGCTCAAAAAAAATCTTGCAAGTTGGTTTTTTTCTTTATGACAATCCAGAAACAGTTACCACAAACAGCTTTGAGGTGCAACAACCAAATTCATGCTAGTGTGAAATTTTTATTGCATGCATGCTTTCTTTCAAAGTCTATTCTGAAGATACAAGTTGGAAGAGGAGATAGTGAAGAAGCATTAATTTCCTCCTACTGTCAGATTGATCTAATTAGTAGCATCCTTTACCACTAATTACTTAAATAAATTGCATTTTGCAGCACAGACAGGAGCCGTATTAGATTCTTGGAATTCTGATCCAACTCCAGAACATCCCATGGAGTACTTTTCATTACACACTTGTGGCTCGAAACAGTTAATTAACTTTTTCTAACAGACATAGCATCGTCCACAGAAAAAGCTTTCTATTGTTTTTTTCTTTTTTTGGCCTTAAGCCTCCCATATAGCTTTTCCACTGGGAATTTTAAGACTTGATGCTCCTATTTGATAACTTAACTTTTTAATTCTTTTTCCCAAATCCTTTCCTCTCAAAGAACTTCCCAGGCTATTTAAAATAGTAGCTAGTCCAAATCAATAGAGTTCTGTTGTTTTAACTTGCCCTATACCAATTTTGATCACTTGGGAAATAAAGACAATCTTCCAGTGCTTGTCACCCAGAAGTATACCGTCAGCTGTGGCATTCATTGCAACTGGAACTGTGATGCAACTGCTTAAATGGAACAGAGCTCAGGACTTCACAGCACTCACCAACATGCAGTTTGTGACTTGCAACTTGTCTGTTAATGAGTGAATTGAAGAAGGCAAAATCTGTAGGCAGAGGCAATAGCTCCTGTCAATCCATCCAATAAAAATGGGGGGGAAACTAGAAAAAGGGAGGCATGAAAGCTTTCAGGAGCAAAAGTTTTTTTCAAGCCTTCTTCAAGCTCACCATTTACGTTGTTTATGTACGTGATTAGATTTGAATGAGATTCTTCCACACAAAGCCTTCTGTATTGGGATATCAACCTTGAGATACGTTTCCCATGGCACACCTAATAATATTTTTGGGTTCAAAACTGCGTTCCTACATGGATACTAATCCTACAGTCAATAACATGATTAAAAGTAACAGAATCAGTGTTTGCATCTATATTTTTGAGATCAGAAACCAAAATTTTTCCTTTTCTGTTTTTATTCTTCTCTTTTCTGTCTTTTCCTTTTCTTGTCCTGTTTCTGAATTTCCCAGCTTCTATCTTTCCCTCAGTTTCTGAGATGATCAATAGCCATCTTCCTCTTTGGGCAGTTACATTCACCAGTCCAGCTGAACACTCACCCAGCATAGAAAGTAATTCAGTTTTCAGGACATATCATGAAAAGGAGACAGTAGTCCTAGAAAAGGATCTTAAGATGGGGCTCAACACTCATGCTCATTGTATTTGCCTTTGTGAAAGCATTGCCTTCCCGATAAGATAATTTCTCTTCATTATTTATGCATATAGAAAAAACTCTAACAGTAACTTAAACAGAGCAAGTATCTCCAACAGTTCCACCAGAAAGCACCACTTGGAAGCCTGTCTCAACACAGCTCACCAGATGCTCGGTACCAGCACCTGCTGTGCCCTTCAATCACTGCCTGCACTCCTGCTGCCATGTGGGTTCAAACGAGGGTGAAAGATAACAGCACCTCGTATTCATTTACTTGCAAGATAACAGCAATCAAATTTACAGATTTTCGCTAAGAATTGCTTTATCTTTTGCTGAAATGTAACCATATCTGAGCTGTTGCAGGGATGACTCTTTAACAACAGACAGTGCAACTATAGATTAAGACAGTAAGATAAATTATATCATGAACATCTTGAAAAAGGACAATTTTATTGGCTAAAGATCAGCTATCCAAGTTGAAACAGATCCAGGACATTAGATCTAACATTTCTGTTGTAGGAAAAAAATCAACAGATCTTCTCTTGCGATAACTACCCAGCATATCATCTGATGTCAGAGCATACGAAGATATGCCAGGCATACATAATTAGAAAGCATATAAAATTCAAATGCAATGATAATCATACAATTTCTAGACAATAACAAAAAAAAAAGAAAAGTATTCTGCATTTCCCATTATTAGGAATGTTGTCATAAAGACAAACCTAATTAAAGTATCTAGCCAAACAAGCAGAACAATTCCAGGTTGATTCAGCCGATCCCAAGGTTGGGCATGCATTCATCTACGCCTGGAAACAAATTTGGGTTCAGAGCTCTGCTGTTGTCCCTGGAAAGGGACAGGCTATGCCTTTTCCCTTCTGTTACTGATACCTGCTGCCTTGTGTGTCTCAGCAGCAAATCAAGATGCACACAAAACACAAGAAAATTATGTCTTCCAACTTCCGCAGAACCCCAATTATACTCCATTCAGCAGCTGAGAGCGGCAGAGAAAGCAAAACTTGCATCTGTTACTGTTGCTGCAGTTGGAGGTGTGAGCTACGCAGGAGATTTGCCAGACTCCTCAGCCTCTGAGCAAACCAGAAGGGAGCAAGATGAACTGATGCCAAAGCATGAGCTGTTTCCAAATGCAGCAACCTGTGCGGAACCAGAAGGTCACAATCTGCAGCTGGCCCAACTGCAAGTGAGACAGAGGGAACAGTCTTAACAAGCATCAAATTGCCAGACAGGAAAAAGAGGCTTGGGTGCTAATCTGTTCAGAATGAAGAGCTGGTCTGGGATAAGCTGAAAGAGAGGGTGAGAAACATGTGGGAACTGTTTGTTCCTTTGTCTGATAGACACCCTGCTTCAGTATTCTGGTAGACTACTTAGTCTGCTCTATACATCTGGGACAGGTTCACCTCACACCTCCTTTGAAGAGGGGCAGGGTGTGAGATGATAGGGACTTCCACTGCTTTTTTTCCCAAAGCCCTCTGTTCTGGTTTTCCAGAATGGCCCCCATCTGCTCCTCGTCTGAGCTTTTGGCCCCAGTTTGACTGCAGCATTGCTTTGACTGTCACTGACATCACTGGATCACAAACTATAGTCTCCATGTATTTCCCAAGGCACTGCTTCTATTTGCCTCTATTTCTTGTAAAAAGCTTTGTAATGAAATTAAAACTTAGGAAACTAGAAGGTATCCTCCAGTTTCAGGGGTCACAGGAGTCTCTCAAGTAAATATTTGCCAGAAGTAGAAGCTATTATTCCTAGCCAGTTGGGTGTTTTACAAATTCCCTTCTACTCATTCACCTTTAGAATTAAACTGTGATTGTATTTCAAAGATATCTGAAGTTCAAGAAGAGGTATTTTATTCTCTCAAAGCCCATGCTGAAACTTCAATAAAGAAAAATTTAACTCAGAGGAAAAAGATTTAAAAAGAAAGAGAGAAAAAAAATCTCTTAAACAAAACTGCTTTCATTTCTCATTAGGGAAGTTCTATATCGAGTCCTAGGCTGCCTTTCCAGAAGACTAGTACCAATGTTAGGTATTAAAAATCTATGTAATAGATTTGGAGAAGCCTTAGTCCTGAAGCACAGTCGCTTAATTTTCTTCTCTTTCCAAAGTAGTTCTACGCCACACTTTGAGACTGATCAGATCTAGATTGTTTGGGTTGATGATCATTCTCTGTCGGTCCAAAAATTTTAGCTATGACTTTGGCATACCATGCTCCATCACTAAAGATAACGAGAGCTTGGTTGATTTATTCAGTGGAACAGAATCATATGTTAAAGGAGCACCGTGGGTTCTTCCATGCAAAGCTGGATATATAAATGCCATATGATCCGTGTGGCCATGACAACACCAGGAATGAGGTCATGAAGTCAAGTCTTTTAGGGAACAGTCTGGTTCGAGGGAAGATAATGTTAAAATGCAGCAACAAGTAAGGATTAAAGAAGTAAAGGCAGAGACAGCAGATGTATGACTACAGACATATTGACTAAATGAGCCATACAATAATGACTCAATATTCCTGCAAGTAACAATTAGACATTGCACTTTAATGGGAAAAGGCAATCAAAATTCACAGACACAGACAGTCTAGGAGAAGGAAAGCTGGACCCTACCCAACGCCTCAGTGAATGGAGCGCACACTCCTTCACTGAAGATCTCCTTTGGGACATTCACTGCAAGAGAAACCTCACATTAAGCAGGCCCTTGTTTTTACATCTTATTAGGGAAGTTAGAAGTCTCATATCCAACTCTTTCTGACAGTCTTCTCAGTCTCCTGAACAGTGTGATTTCTTGGCTCTAGCAATGGAAACTATGGAATCAATGAAAGCTATAGCATCAAAGGACTAAGTTTCACCAGTGGAGCCTGGGCATCCAATTTTTCCCACTAAGACTATCTACTACAAACAATCCTTTGGCTGAAGAAATAGTGTCCTCTCTCTGCACTTCAGGCTTTTCACAAAGGCTGACAGACAGATGGCAGACAGCAATATCATTGTGAGCCTGGAGTGAGAGGAAGCTCTTTTGTCTGCTGTGAAAAGCTGGTGAGTGCCACTGGACACCTTTTCACTGAGAATTATAATGATGTTCTATGGGGAAAGATAAGTACACAGCAGCACAAAGGAGCTCATGGCGGCACAGACCCTGGGGGGAGGAGGTGTTACACGGCAGACCCCTACAAGAGGAGCCAGCTGGAAGCTAACAGGCGGGTGAACAGTGCATGATCACCCCATAGAAGGTGCATTGCTGATGTGGCAACATGGGATGGGTTGTGTGATGAGAGTTACCATGAAGGGAGGTGCTGTGTCTTGGGAAAGTGTATAAAACCAGCTTGTTCCATTGAATAAAGGATCCAGATAGGGATTCAGATCAGAGATCCAGGAACTAGAACCAGACTCAGACTCAGTCTGAATTTCAATCACCGGCAATGCTCAGTGAAAATATCCAGCGCATTATATTGATATGCAGGGATCTTACTTTCTTTCCCTGGCTCAGCAGCCAGGCTTTTGGCTATCTCCTCATTTCCTCTTTTAAGCCAGCCCCAATTCCACCCAATTCCAGTGATTAGTGCAAGGCTTCTCTAAATCATAGGCTCACCGCCTTGTCAGCTGCTGCTGCGTGCACGCACATGTCACTGCTCTTCTCTACAAGAGTGGTGATGCTGCCCACAGATCCAGGGTAGGTAATTAAGGGTTTGTAGGAATTGCTCCGTTTTCAAATAAGTATTGTTTTATGGAAAATACAACACATCTACATGCTGAGAAAAGAAACCTCTCCACCAGTGCCATACAAACAGCTCATATAAAAAGCTAGAGTGCATACAAGCTTCATATCTGCATGCTTTCAAGTTCTGTCCTCCTTTTTTTGTACCAGATATGTGCCAGTGCACCTCTCTTATTGTAGCAGAGTCATTTTTGCAATTAAGTGGAAAGCTGAAGCCAAACTCCAACTAAAATGCCTCAAGAATGTTTTAAATTACAAGGATATAACCACATCCCTCTCTCCAAACTTTGCTAAAAGCTTAGAAATCATTTTAAAGTGTCTGAACTCAGCAGGATCAGAAGGTAACTGCAGATCTCTGATCTAAAGCCTTCTCACCCTCCATACTTGTCCCAGCAGCAATGTTTTCACCACAGTTCTTTGCAAACACCTATGTGTGGTGTTTTTACTTAAGAATTAGGTGATGTGTGCCTTTTCATTTTCTGAGATCCAAGCTCTATATTTTGATATGCAAGACATGTTCCAAGTAATGCCCTTCACTTCCTTGCTACAGCTCCCTGTGAATATGAAACATGGTATGAGGTTTGTTGGGCTATCAAGATGGAGCTTTGCTGTCCTAATAAATTATGGGTCTTTTGCATTAGCTTTTTTTTCCCCCCAATACTTTTTTTTACCCATTGGCCCATTTGATACACCTACCACATTCTGCCTCACAGCCAGTTTTCTGGAATAGAGAATTTGTTACCTAACGGTAAAATTCCTGACATAACAGGGTGCCAATGCTTGACTGATTTCTGAAGTATTGCCATGTTAATAATACAGCCTATAAATTGAACGGCATAATCTGAAATATAAATAATAACCAGGTAGCATTTTGTTAATGTAATCCAGTACTTTAAAAAATACAACATGAAAAGATTCTAAATGGAGTCTGGTATTTAGTTTCCTTTCTGATTAGAAAGAAGTCAGATTGTTCAGTGTTCTTTCTGTTGCAGGCTGATTTGCAAGCATCACCACCTTCCCAAACACTCACAGATTCTGAGGGTGATGGACCTCGTCAGGAGAGTGCAATCTGATATTGAGCTGCATAAATTGCTTTTTGCTTTCCCTCCCCTGAGCGTGTACAATTTACAGAAGGAAAAAATTGAAGAGAAAATGCTGAAAAATGTTGCTTTTCCTGGGCACATTCCTTAGCACATTTCCGCTGTACACGCTTCTTTCACTCAAACAAACTCTTTTCATTTTCCCCATTTCCTTGGTTTATTATTATTTTTGTCCCTACCCATTTTAATTTCTTTTCTTCCTAAAGAGCTGTTTTTAACAGCTGCATCTCCAGCTGTCAAGTGAATAATTCAGGGGAAATTTCTCACCATAGCAAGAATTGTTCTACAAAATACTTAAAACAGTCTTCAAGTTTGTAAGAAAAAGCTTCACATGACAGCTGCATGCACAGAGTGCTTTATTAGTGGACAATACAGCTCTTTGCAACGTGTGCTTAACCTTTGCTTTACTTTGAGCAAGCAATTTATTGCAGACATACTTACCACTGCTGACAAAGATCCTGCCCTTGAGGACTTAGGTTTTCAAAGCCTTGTTTGCAAGGGATCTTTGACACTTTTTTGACTCTCCATGAGATTTTCAAAACGTACCATCCAGCACCACATACCATGATGCAATGTAAATTAACGTAATTAAAGAGAATTCTCTAAATGAGGTATTACAGCTGACCATGGCTGTCTAATCACAGGGAATCAGCTGTCAGGGTTCAGTAGCTAAAAGGTTTCCAGTACCCTTTGAACTTGTTTAGAGCTTAAAGCATGGTTATGCAGCAGTGCTGTGTGCAGTAGACCGGTATGATATGTGTCCCATACACATCACATGGTTTAGAAAAGAACTTCTTTTAATAACTGAAATACCTCATAGATATTCAAACTCAAGGCACTCACATTCTCCTGATGTAGCAGAGAAGCGTGGTGCTTTCTGTGTAAGTGGGGATGGGTAACAGATACCATGTAGCACGCACAGTTTTTGAATGCTTGGAATTTGGTGTGAGAGGAAAATGTGACAAGTTTTCCCTTTCTCTTTGCCAACTGACCCAAAGACAATTCTCAGATCTTTGCACTCACCAAGTTGCAGAGGTTTTATTTTGTTTGAGAATTCTCTCCTAAAACTTTGGGGCCTCCTTTTTTAATAGAAAAAATTTGTCTTCTACCTAGCCATGTCAGATAACACTTCTGTATCAAATAGGCCAACATTCAGGATCTGTAATTACTGCTGCCATTTCCCTCAAATCAAATAGGAAACAGTAAAAACTTAGTAAAAACAAATACAACTCAGGTCAACTCCATCAAGAATTAAACATGATAGTGTTCCCAGAACGTGAAAGGATTGATTTAGTGATCCAGAAGATCCATTCTAGTCTTCATTTCCAGAGACAGTCCTGTTTCAGGCATTGGCTTGAACTTGACATACATTAAGTTTTTTTGCTACATCCAGTGCTTAGCCCGATAAACCTGGGCTTTATGTTTGACTTTGATTTCCTTCAGCAATACCTACTCAGAAGCTCAGAGTAGATATTCCAGGAAGACTGCGCTGTCATGGACAGTGTAGACTCCTATTTCAACAGTTATTTTGAACTATACGGCTACTCTGTAAAGGCTTCTGAAGAAACAGAGCCACACAGTCTTTGCTTGTGCTTGAATATCTACTGTACATATCACAAAGTGACCCTGAAGGCTGATAGTGATACATCATCTTACTGCAGGTGATAAAGTTTGCCTTGGAAGATGGACTTTCGGCTGCTTTTCAAAAATCAATGAGTCATAGGTACTGTGAGTAAGACACTCCACAGCATCTAAAGCGAACATTAACAATTCTCAGTTATCACATGGATGGTGACCAAAACGAAAAGCTATAAATTTCTTCTCTGTCTCTCTTCTCCAGCCCCATGCTGAGGCAAAAGCTGATCATTATCCTATTGATTCTGGCCAGTAATGGTGTAGAGTAAATCACAAAATCAGATAACCTTGTTTTCCAGCCTTTGTAAACTAATTATGTCTATTAATCACAGAGACCTCAGAACCTGTCCCTCACACTAAAAGAATTTCTGCAGAAGAAACATCTTCCATTTTCTTTCCAATTTTCTATTGCCTTGCTAAAGCAAAATACACTTCATTATCTTTTCTCAGCAAGTTAATGAGACGAGCCCATCTATTGCTAAGATTAATTAAGAAACTCATGAAAAAGTTTCAGAAGTATCAAAAATCAAAACAGTCGCCCTTTTTTAGCAACAACTCACTAGAATCCACTGGAAAACAGAAGCACAGGTCTAATTAATACACAGAAGGAAAAATTATTAGTCTCAGCTCTGTAAATTCACACTAAATGAAGGATCATCATGGGCATGTTTGGTATTTTTCTGAACAGTTATGTAACTTGATAAGCCCTATTTCCTACATGACAAATTCCACTACAGAAAAGATTTTGTTTCAAAGCAAGTTCAAGCACCTTTATTTTGTGTATAGAATTTGCACAGGATGCTAACCTGAGAGATCAGAAGCTTTGGTAGGTAAAACACTCACAGGTTCCCTGAATTGCCTCAAGCAGATTCAGCATCAGACAGACAGATGGTAAAGGTGCAGTCTTTGCCTGGTTGAGGTTGACACACATGGACCAAATCTTGCAATCGAGAGCACAGGAATCTCTTAATAGCTCTCTTAAGCAATGTTCAGTGGTGTCAGACACAGCCAACTGCAAATGCACTTAGCTGTGACATGTGGGCCCAACCATGGAATAGGAGTTTATGAGGTGACAGGAGAATAAAGGATACAGAACAAAGAGTAAGCATGAGAAATGTGAAGTCATTTAAAAAGACAAAGCAGTGTAATTAGTTGAGGATTTTCCATTCATTCAAGTGTTTTTTCCAATTAAAATGTTCTCTTTTGCTAAATTTCAGTTGGATAACTTTTACTAAAAAATTAACGAGGAGAGGAGAGGAGAGGAGAGGAGAGGAGAGGAGAGGGAAATATGTTTAGGGAAGGATTTCTCTGTACATATGTCCCAAAGTTTATCTGAAATGTGGGAAGCTGTACTTCAGCATTCTCAGACTCCTTTCTTTCTCCTTTAAGAAAGTGCTGTCCGAAAGGTAAAATCCAGCCTGACCATCTGTTTCAGTTAGGATGCCAAGGTACAATTTGACTGTCCCAGGTACATAGAGATAAAACAGGTGATGCTCTGGAAAATTTTCCAGCATTTCTTTCTATGGTTTTTAGATTTCAGGATTCTTACTTTCATTTTAAAAGTCCCTTTACACAGCTTCAATGGCAGTCACCTATTAATATAGCACAAACATTTCTGTAATTTTCAATTTAGCCCTAAAGATAGATAAGATTGTAGCACACTATGAAAACTATCAGAGATTTCTTGTGTTTAGATCACTCTTGTATTTTTTATGTGCTTCATCCAGTCTGTGAATGTGTGTGCCTAAGGAGAACAAAGCAGCCTTACTACTTGCCTTCCTTATAATAAAAGTCTTTTTCTCCTTTTAAGTATCAGTGAAGAATCTCTTGTGTTTCGTGTTTTCTTTTGCATACAGAAATATTTCAATTCAAGTGAAACATGATAATATTTTTTCAGAAGTCATTGAAGCTATTACCAAAGTATAACAGGGCATCATGTAATATAAATCTCGTTACTTTATAGCCATGAAGCCGGTGAAGGTTATTGTGGTTTTCCTAATATACTCAGAAGAATAATTCAAAAAACTTAAGCCAAGGCTTTTAAAACAGCAATGGAATTTGTTGCCTAGCAGTATCATTTGCAGGAATATAAACATAAACTTGGAAATAAGTTAGTACACCATATATTGAATGAAGGCTTACAATTAAAATTTGGGTTGTGCATTTTCCATACATTCTTATTTTAATAGAAATTTCAACAGACTGATAAAAGAAACAAGAAATAGTATTATCTTTGTGTGTAGTGATTTATTGCACGTTCAAATAAGCAAAAAATTTGATAGTAATTAGAATTTGTTGCACCATCCATGCTCTCATATGTTAAAGATTTTCACTAAGTATGGGCCTTATATTAAACTGTTACCATTTATTTAAACCGACCATATAACATATTTGTGCAAAACTGGTATCAATGAACTCTGTAGTCTGCCTTTGGACTGTGCTTAGTATGCTGAGGAGTTGATCCACAGTGTTCTCAGGCTTCATACAATGATAAAGAAATAACAGTTTGCATCACATCCTACACACAACACCGCTGAAAAATAATCACTCTTAGGCCATCTAGAGGCTCTTGTAGCCTTCTGTAAACACAAACCTTTATGTAACAAATAATATAAAATGCAGTAAAATACAATAAAATAAAGGAGCAACTATATTTATTCCTCTCCTGTTTTAGAACAAGACTGGGATCTTTAAAATATTTTCATGGCAAGGAAAAAGAACCAGGTCAGAATGAAAAGTAGCCCTGTGAAATTTTGGATTTGCCTTGTCTGTTCTGGTGCCAAATCTAAGGGGCAGATGACCAAAAGATGTATCTATGTTAAAAAGAACTGGTTGTCAGAGGAGGAATGAGAAGCTGTCTGTGGAAGCTTGTAGAGTGTGTGATGAACAGGTTGTAATTAATTCCCGAGAGAATGGAAATAACTTGGAGAAATCACATCAAACTATAGCCTTGAGGTAAACACAGGTGCACCTGCAGCTCTCTTTAGTATTTCACTGCAGGGCAGTAGCACATCAATAATCATTCTACCCTTAAAGTAGCTTTAAAATACTTTTTTCCAAAGGAGAGGAGCTCTTCAGGAGAAATTCTTTTTAAAATCATATGCTCAACAAAGCCTTTCTCAAGGCCATTAAAGGAAAAGTGTGGAAAAGTGCAAAGCTTACTGGGCTTGCCTGTTTGCTTGAATTAGCAACCAATAACATACTGTACATTAATGTATTTACGTGAATTACTTGAATTACAGGACTGAAAAATATCTGTGTCCACTCAGACGTAAACATAAAGTTGTGTTCTTAAGGGAGCTTATTATAATCAAATAACCCATTGGGTTGGAGTTTCCTTGTGGTCAAATGTCTTGTACTGTGAAACTTATTCTGATTCTGCATAAGGCAAAAGGTTCAGTAAACTTACAGCAGACAGGAGAGAAAAATCCGTAGGAAAATACATTGCTTCCTATTGAAACAAATGCTGTTTTTTAAAAAGTCTGGGATCCTGAAATGAACTAATGTCTGTGCTTGACGTTTTTGAGCAGTTGTCTTATAGGATTTGGGTTTATTATATGGTGGGAGGGTTGTTTTTACCACAGAGCAGTGGCAGTCACAGCCTTCAACATTTTTTTTTCCTAGATACAAGAAAAGATCATATTTACAAGATTCTGGAGCAGGAATCATATGGTTGGCCTTTACTAACCCTTTATTCCACAGGTCCATTAATACTGCATCTGGAGCATAGTCTCATAAACATGTCTGATGTTCTTGCTGGTTGCTAATGTATTTTAAGTATGCTGAGGAAAGGCACTGAGGGACAGGTGGGCAGAGCAGAGACGTGTGCAAAGAACAATTTATATATAATCTCTTCTGTAAATAGACAGTTCATCATTACATTGGAAATGTATACCTTGGGAGAAGTTGACTGCACTTGGAGCTACTATGCAGAACAGGCATCTAGTTATACCCCCTCCTGCATCCTGCACCCACACGTAATGTGCAGGAAACCTATCATTCCCAGTTCACAACGTGATAAAAAGAAGGGGTTTGTGAAAGACAAAGGGACCAAAATCAGGGGAAATAAACCCCAAGCCAAACAAAAAAAAAGCAAACAAACAAAACAAATGAAAAAACATCACAAAGACTTGGAACCTGGCAGAAATGAGAAAGGCAAGGCAGTGAACAGTCACAAAACATGGGATACAAAATGAGGAGCCACGTAGAGCAGGACACTCTGGATAGAAGGCAAGAAATAGTATCTGGAATTTACTAATGACGCTCATTACCTCAACCTGCACTGGAAAATTTTGTTCCTGAATATTAAGCACCTAGTTCCAGTGTAACAAACACCTGGCAATGAATTGATCTACAGAAGTCTATGAAGTGTTGGTAGCAGAGCAACTGTCAGCTGTCCCACTACAAAGCCTGTGGGACTTAGATTTACCCAGCTTCCTGAATCTGAAATCTCATAAATTCACAGACTTAAGATAGGTTAAAAAGAAATAAAAAAAAGAAGAAGAACACTGACCTTAATGATGTAGTAATGTTGGCTATTTGAAAGGAGTATTATCCCTTCCAGTATACTAGCATCTCCATGTACTGTGGTCCTGGAAAATACTATTCAGATAGGTTTTAGTGGCTTAAATAACTTTTGCTCAACTAAATGTCAATAGCACTTTTGAGAAGAACATTATTTCAGCCCCTCAGTTAATGCCCAGCTAGAGTACTATAATGTCCTCTTGTCCCAGATTGCTCATACAGTTCAAACTGCTATTTTTCATTCTGTCATAAACTGTTGCACACATTTATGTTGTTATAAATCGCTGTAGAGGTAGCTAAGTTTCAGTAATGCAGAATAAGCATGCAAATTTCACAGAGCTGTCACCAGAATGCACACATGCTTTCAGTACAGCCAGGCCACAGCATTCCATCAAAACCAGCTCCAGTGTCTTAGGCATATGCCTGGAATTAACTGTTACAGACCCCATCTGAGATCCTAATGAAAGCAAGTTGTATTAATTTCCTTGTGAAACGCACAAAAATACCAATTTTCATCAAGAATCAGGATTGCTAAATGTTAGATTAGAGAGGTCTGAAAGATGGGAATTTTTTCAGCTGATGATTCTTCCCATGTTACAGAACCACAGCACAAGGTGTACAAGGAAAACTGCCTGAAATCGCCTTGCATTTACCATACACAGAAGCTTGTTGTTCTTACTGTTGAAGTGCTGTAATGCAAGGTGATTTATGCAGTCTTGCCCCTTGGAGAAAGGCTATTCCCCAGCTAATGACAACATGCTTCTGCCCCACAGTAATTCTGAGATGATTTCAAGTTGTTTACTCCCGTGTGAGAACTTGAGATTTTAACACTGTTAAGGATTAGGAAGGGAAGGAAAATTACTGTTTTAGATGATGGAAAATTTTGTGTGGGTCAGCTAACAATGAATTCTGTCACATAAAAAATAACAAAAGATGCAGGTTTGTTCATTTATAGCTGACATAGCTTCCAAGAGAAAACACAGAATCGTATAGAGAGAGAGAACCTTAAAGAAGATAATATCTAATAAATTAATTTTAGCCTAGCATCATATCACTTTGTCTACAAGCTTAGACAGATTGGTGTATCAGCAGACAGTGAATCCTAGACAACTTAATCTCAGGGGAAACCTTTTTGGACTCAAACCAGTTGAGTCTCTTACTTTCTATGGCAGATCCCAAAAGGACTCCTAAAAGATCCGCAGCACAAGTAAAAAGTGAGGCAATAGAGAAGCAGTGATACAAGAACTCAAATTAAATAATTCATTTATTGAATTCAGATTATTTTTCATTATGTAAATTTATTAATTCTTTAGACACCACGGTGAATAATTTCCCTAATAAGATATATTTAATGCATGTGAATATCAGCTAAGTTTGCATTTTGCTGCATTTCAGTAGTCTCTGCTTTTACTCCCTCAATATGAACATGCCTGCTTTCCTCTTGTGCCAAAAGATAAGCAGGGGGATAACTGATATTAGCGTCAGATACACAGCAGACAATGGTTCACCAGAAGGATGACTGTTCTAATATACTCGATGAGGTTTTTTTTCTTTTTATTTATTTAGTTTTTTATCCCTAGCAGGAGAAATTGTTTATCTGAAACTCCTCAAAACCCTTGGGTTTTTATTCTTGCATGAAAAAATGACAATATCTTATTAATTAAATTATACAGAATCACAGAATATTCTGAGTTGGACGAGACCCACAAGGATCATCAAATCCAACTCTTAAGTGAATGGCCCATGCAGGGATCAAACACACAAGCTTGTTGTTATTATGCTCCAACCAACTGAGCTAATCTCAGGTTGTGTTCATTATATCCAAATAGTTCATTTGTTTGGCTCCTAGTCCAAGCCCAGCCATGGCTAGTGTTTCAGTATGTCCCAACATGTTCACAGACAGACATGTATCTGGAGGTCAGGTGGGCTGACAAGCACACCAGCAGGGAAGGTCCGTTCGAGACTGACCATCAGCTGCAGCAATACCACAGTCTTCAGTGTCCAGATCGACTTGGCTCCAGGGCATGACAGGGAAACTGTTCCGGCCTACATATGAGTAATGCTGTTTCCACACCTTGCAGGTGGGAGCTCAAGGGGCTTCCATGTATTTCACACAGGAATACATCTTCTTATGTTCTCACTTGTCAGGTTTCAGATGGCATTTTTGACAATGTGGTGCCAGCAGTTTGACTATTGAACACATGCTGAATTCTGCACACCATGTCTCCAGCTGGAATCAAGGGTCGTTGGCAGGTGACACCACAGATGAAATCTGGTTCTCTATACCTAGTCTTGAAGTTGATGAGAGGTTTCATGTCAACACTAGTCTCACTTCACTAAATGTGTTTATTTTGCAATGCCAGCTTCTTTTTACAAATTTCTTTAACTACTTATTATGTCCCCTTTATGGCTGTGATGCACACTGATGAAGGATGAAATGTTGTTGCTGCATGGAAAAGTGATCATTACCATTTTAATCTAACATGAGTAGTCCAGGGTCATTTGGATATTTCAGATATAGAGATTAAAACAGTCTCATGTGGTGAAATATAATGTAAAAATAACTATCTCTGTCTTCTGGAGCCAGTTTCAAGAGGATCTTGGAATGGATGGCAAGGGCCATCTTTCAAACCATAGTGAGAAGATATTAATTCATGCTGTTTGCACACTGACAGTTACTGAAAAATTAGTATATGCCTGACAAATATACCATCAAACATGTTAATAAATATAGATGTATTAAATATATTATTGATGTATACAATTTTCTGTGAAAAGCAGCTGAGAGTCCTTCTTCAGCTTATAATAGATGACTGCTAAGGAGGTAAGAAAGAGAGATGGGAAAATCAGGGTTAAAAAGAAGAGAAGGAACTATGAGCAGTAAGACAATGTTTATATATTATAGAACTCTGAGATCATCAGAATAACTGCAAAGCAGATGCATCTCAAATAACTTCAGTGCCACCAAAAGATAACTAAATGCAGTCTGAGCCTGAAATCACTTAATTCATTTAAATCGGTTTTTGATTTCTAAATTTCTAGCCTTTGTATACAAGGAATAGCTAGTGGCTGGTTCTAGTTGCAGTTCAAAAGGAGAAAGCATTAAGCAGAATTTTCCTCCAGTTCTTCTCACCACTGTGTGTGAAGGACAGCTACAGTCCCAGCCTTTAAACACCCTGGGCTCTGGGAAGATTTTCAGCTGAAGTAACTTGGTATTGTGCCAATGACTGTAATGAAGCTATTCTGATATCTACCAGATGACAATTTGGCTCAGAAAAATCAAATCGGTGAAAGTCCCAGCGCTTTCCTAAAGGAGGTGAGAAACCATGACTGGCAGGTTCAAGCTGGCATAGTGAGGACTGTAGGCTGTACGGCTTTGATGGATGACTTCAGTTTCATTCTAAGTGACACATATCCAAATCATTCGGTGGGCAAAGGCAGTTTTGTCTAAATACTCAAATGATCACTCTGACTTACATCCAATTGCTTGCAGGGGTGTCTGCCTAAATACCACTCAAACTTCTTTTCTTTGCATCTCCATGCTTCTTGAAAGCCATCATTGAGCCCCAAAGGGAGGTATTCTTAGCAGACACTTAAAGATGCTCTTTGTAAGTAGAAATTTCTCATACTGTTATTTACTGCGGAGAAGAAAGGTCATTTCCTCCGTTCTTTGCAGTGAATTAGCTGTAGGAAGGCAGTCAAGAAAACCATTTGCAAAAGACCAGTTTGCTTTTCTCTGTGCTTGAAGGACTTGGCTTTTCTTTTTTTAAGTGAGGAAGCACATTGCTACCCATGGTGAATATAGCAGAAACTCTTCACTTTCCAAGTGCATAATGCTTAAGCACATAATCTTCTTATGCACATTAGCTTTTAGTGTGTTGACTCTGTCCCATTAAATGTGAGTGCTGTTACAAGAACAATCTTTATATCAGTTGGTTACATAATTCAGTGATCAGACCAATCTGAGGCATAAAGACATTATTAATGGGTAACCAAAATCAGCAATGAGGGAGTTTTGTTTATCTACAAACTCCTTTAAAAATAGTAATAAACAGCTAATAAATGAGAACAAAAATGATGTCTGACAAGGAGTTTGAGGGCTGGAAACAGTTGTTGGTTGGCAACAGTCGTTGTTGGTTGCACTTTGAAAGTTTCCTGAGAAATTCACTGCCCACTGAAAAATCAAAGCACATACATGCTACAGGCTGGGTCCCACATGGTCAGCAGCCTGGTTCCAGAATCCAGTTACATCAGGAGAACACAGAACTGGTGGTGTCAGCTAACTCTGGCACAGTAAAGCAACACTTCTGTTAACAGGACTCAGTCTATCCCTGCAAACATGTAAGTGTGCCAGCTCACTCAGACCTGGCTTGGGTACTGCAAACAGGGAAAAATGTTCGTCTGTAGACACTTACCAAGAGATTCACGTATGTATTTAGTTAAGGTCAGAATCTTATTTTTTGTGCCCTGAAGTGTGTAATTACAACTGAAATGAAAGCAAGCTAGGTTTTAAATATTTTAAAATATCTATGATTTTTCTGCTTTTCAAAAATCCTACTTCAATGAATAATATTTCAAATATTGTGATAGTGTAGTCTAAGAGGCAATATAAATAAGAAGAAACAGATTCAGTAAAGGACAGAGAATTACATTTATCAAGTTTCTAGGAAAGTGCTTTCAAATCCTAGAGTTTAAAATGGGGAAATTGAGTGTTTCTGTAATATGAACAAGTCCCATATCATTTGCTGTTGAAGTCACCCACATATCAGATATGTCTGGGGCAAAGTGGCCAACTGAAGTTCAGAAATCCTTTGAAATTAAACCCTCACGAAGCTTGATGGCTGCCAGACAGTTCTTCATTTACAGAAGAAATACAAATTATGAATCACTAGAAAGTATGATGAACAAAAGGCATGTAAGTATGCCAGGTGGGATGAAACTATTGAAGCAAGCCCCAGCTAAAAGGACAGCAGTCTTGAAGGGTTCACAAGTATCTGCTGTCCATAACCCCATAACACACTTCCATCCTTCCTGTAACAAAACGTAGGATTACAGTAAAAGTTCAAAGCTACAACCATGCCATGAGGAGAAAATACAAAGATTGCCTGAATGAAAACAGTCCTCAGTGGTGTGTTAACTCTGAACATACAAATAAAATATATCAGCCAATCAGCAGATAATTTTGCTGAAGAGATTATGAGGGTCTCTCATTTTAGATTATTGCTAAATATGTTCAGTGTCTAGTGCCTTAAAACAAATCCAGAGCTCAGTTAAATATCCTGGGTAGAAAAGGAGTTCCTTCCTTGCCTCTGGCAGGCAATATAAGCCCACACGACCATTTCAGTCTTTTTGCATTCCTTATTTATCCACACCAAAGCCATCACCAGCTGTGCTTCATTTTCCTACTGTAAAGTGGACTTCAGCTGTAATAACTTCAACTGTAGACTGCAGAAAAAGTAATTCAAGACTGCATTTTATGCTCTTTCCTTCAATATTTTTAACTATGGTGATTTGTCCCAATTTAATTTGTGTTTACTGCAAATTGGACTCCACTCAGGTTAATTTTTGTTCACTGTGGTTTTCTTTGGTCTAGACACAATATGAATCTTTGGAAATAAACCTTCTAAGCTCTACTTCTTTATGTGGTTGGGAAGTCTACGTCATTTACAAAGGCTCAATAACACATCCATCATAATAAAGTCAAAGAAAATGTACAATCTTTATGCCACTCAAGCATCAACATCATGAAAAAATTAAAATTAAATATCATATAAAGAAAGTAATTTTTCCTGACCAAAAAATTATTATTTAGCATACCTGTTTGTTTGCCAAAAAGAGTGATTTTTGGAACTTGGCCTGAGAAGAAATTACCAGAAATTGAAGGGTATTTTGTGTCTTGCTCTTTTGTTCCCAGTCTACTGTGTGTTTGCAACCAGGGATTTTTCGTGAATTTGCAGGCAAGAGTTTCTCCTGTCTTGGGCTGCTGTACATAGCACAAGATTTCCCCTGGGACTGCTCCTCCCTTGGGACCAAGTGCCCAGGTGGGGGTGACGGAGCGCAAAGAGGAGGCCCAGCAGACTCAGTGGAAACAGCAGCCTCCTAAGACCAGGAGGCAGGTAAAGTAACCGGGAAAAGAGAATCTCTCTCACAACCCAGGATTTATCACAACTAGGAAGCTACTGAAAATATGTGAAGTACATCAAGACCAAAAATGAAAGGGTCCAAATGGCAATGACACAGACAGGAGGAGAAAGACTGACCCTCAGATCCTTAATTTATGTCTATCTCAGTTCCTAGATAGACCTGAGATATTTTTTCTGATTCTTCCAAGAATCACCGTGTTCTAGTTCATTGCTTTGTGTTCTATCAAAATGTAGGTTTAGAGACTGAAACTCTGACTTTTTTTTCTTCTGTTCTCATGTTAAGGAAAACATTCACTTAAGAGCTCCTCCTGACTTGAGGTCCTGTCAGACAACTCAAAATTTATTTTGGCAAGGAGGCTGGACAAAATGAAGTAAAATTTTCAAACAAGTGACCTCATTAAAGCACTGATCAGCATGCAGACACCAAAAATAAACGGGTTTACATGTCTAAGGTGTTCTTGCTCTACAAAGATCCCAAAGGACTTTCAAATTTTACCTGTGATAGTCACTTCACCCACTAAATTAAAATCCAGGTGCATGATGCTTAGGGAACAAACATAGAGCTGAATAACACTGAATACAGACACAGTCAGCTAAACCTAGGTAATACTTATTTCCATCAGTCCAGAAAGCAACAGCTGGAAATAAACGGAACATCTTTGCTGCTTTCCGGCTCCCATTACTGTTTCTCTGTGTAACTCTGGCTTATATCAGTCTCCTAGAGATTCCAAAGTTGTGAATTGCAGTTTTCTTTCAAGCCACACACTTGTTTTATACAGGAGTCTCTATTATTTTAAATATCAATATTTGCATTTCAAAAGGCTTCTTTATTTGCCTGACTGAAAAAATAGATAAAAAGGAAGACAGAGAGAAATGGAATGTAAATACGGGGACTATAATGTGCTGGAAAAAACCATGTAATAATATATTTTCACATGTATCTTGTTAAAAGACCTGAAAGGATGATGTAAGGGAGATATTGTTTCTAGTAAGAATATCTAATTACAAAAAATTGAAGTACACAATATACAAATATGTTTCTGGGAAAGGCTAAGAAACAATCTTTAAACTATTTTTCTCTATTAAACTTCACGAATCTCACACTGCTATCATGATCATCCTAGGCAGGTTTTGCTACTACTTTTAGAAAGAATTGGTTGTGAAAATTGAAGGTAAAAGAAGCAGGTAAAAGTTACCATATTAATGCAGAAAAAAGGATGAAATGCCATAGGAGAGAGACTGTAATAGCAGGATTTTTCTATGAGCAGAAAAGTCAAAATAATAAACAATTTGGAATGACAAAATAAATGTCTATGTATATTCAATTAACTGGTCTTTGAAAGGTGGTATAGCCAACAAACCATAAAAAATCTCAAACTCATCAAAAATATCATAATTGTAATGAATGCTGTGTCAAAACCAAAACTGGAACATAAGATTTATATAGACTGAAACTGAACTAAATAAATCACCAATGAAGTAGGAGACATTGGTGTTATATTTGGAAGCATGAACACAAAATCTTACAAAAATTGTACAATTTTACCTTGCTTTTAAGAGCATTATTTAGATACAGTTAGGTCATGCAAAGGACAGATGAGTTCATATTACTACTAATATTACATTCAGATTCTTTGCTATTAATTAGTTCTTCAGAAATGAAAAAAAATTATTTTATTTACATAGTCATTATTCCTCAGTCAGTCACAAAGTTGCTTTAATAAGAAAGGAAACAAGCATTTTGTTTTTTAGAAGGGACAGCTGAAGATTTTGAATAGCACTGATTCGTAAATTCTTAAGGCTTCCTTCTTCACATATTTTTGCTTGGTTAATTCAATTCTATAGCTACTAAAACTAGATAAAATCTGCAGCTACAACAAAAACTAGCCTTCTGAAATGTCCAGAATAGAGATCAACAACTAATTTAAATTAATCAAAAAATATATTTAGCAAAAAAGAACATTTCAAATGGAAAAATATTTTATTGGCTCATACAGACACTGTACTGCCAATATTTCTAAAGTCTACTCCCAACCTTGTTGAAGACTAACAGTGTATCTCAGGTCACCTTGTTGTCCCTGTTCAAAAGCACTCAGGTCCTCTGAGCTATCTGCCAAACCTCCCAGTACTCAAAACAAAGAAGGTACTTGTAGCAGCTGATTCATCCCTTCCTAAAATAGAATGAACTGCCCTCTAAAGATGACTATTAGCTATAGAGGACATTTAGGTGATTACTATTGGGAAGTGTAAAATCCATAGTCATGGCGTAAGTCATTCAGCTCCTCTGTGCTTTAATTTTCTGTCACTGGAAGGGATTAATAGCATTCCTTGCTTTACAATACTCTCTTGTCCAGGCAGAAAAACAAATGAACAAGAACAAACAAACAAGCAAAAAGAATTGAAAACCTGCAAGGAGATTAGAGTTTTTTTGATTTATCATTTTGACATTGAACATGGCTTCAACTTCATTTACAGGTGAATCCTTGTATATAAAATGCTGTACATATAATAAAATACATTTTTCCAGAACTTGTAGTACCCACTTGGAGGTTGGGAGGGAAAAGACTGCGCTTGCTCCCATTCTTGTGCTGTCTAAAGAGCTACTGTCACTTCCTTTGACTGTAACTGAACTGCAGGTAGTCAGCTATGGGCCATCTGTCAGGCATTAATTAGTAGTTTTGGCACTTGGATTAAACACATCTAAAGTGCTAAAGTACACATGAAGCTAAAAATGGTGCACAACTCAAAGCAGACTCATAGAAAAATTTGTGTGTATTTCTAGAATTAGAAGATATTCCCACAGAACTTTTAAAAAAATTTGGGAAAATTCACTTATTGTCTACACAGAATTATTTTCCCTAGGGATCATGTTAGTAAAAGGACCCTAACTGCTCTCTCAGTTCTGAAGTCAATAGAGACTTTGACAAGATGATATTCAGACCCATATTCTTCAGTTCAAAGTAAAACAAAAAAGGAATTCTTCTCCTGATTTATCCATAGTAGTAGAAATCTATCCAAACTCTGTTTTGGATGAGACTGATTTGGTATTTTGCTTGGAAAAAAGGAAATTCAGAATAGAACATTTTAACTGTTCTGTCTTCAACGGTAAATAAGATGGTCATGCTGTCCTCATAAGTATTTTTCAATTTACCAATAGCCTGTAGTCCATCCGTGCCTGTATTCCATCAGCTTTAGATGATGCCCGGTATGATATTGAGTTCTCAGTTACTTCAGCAGTAGAGCAAGATTTCATAGTCAAAACAAAACACAAATATTCAGAGATGGAGTTTACGGGTGTGGTGGCCACATGTGGTATGATTCTCTGCCCTTTGAGGCACCAAATGTATTTCTCATACATACATTCCCTTCATCTCTTATTTCTGAGGTCTAAGGATTCTCATTATTGCCAGCTAACTTGATTACACAGCTTTTTCCTGGTATGTACTAAACACTGGTGTTGTTCAGAATTAGTACTGATCTAATATTCTGTTAGGACCATAACTAAAAAAAAAATAAAAGGAAAAGAAATGAAACCAAAATTAATTATATCACTATATTGTACCAAAAAATATTTTAAAATCATCTTAATCTGCAGTAGGTAGCTTGTCTCATCTTTGGATTATCACAGACACAAATAAATGCACTTCTTGCTCTTGACATTCCTGCAAATGGGGCTTAGGGTTGCAGGTTAGAATCAGGAATTAAGATCCAATTGTGCAGAAGTACTGAAAGGAAGAGTAGTACATTGATGGTGATGAATCTACAATTCAAGCCTGAAAACTGAAAATTCACCTGCACAGGCTTTTGAGGTGACTATAGTACGACCTGGCTCTCGTATGGAAGAACTGTCTGATTTTTAACAAGCATATCACTTTTGAAGAGTAGAGATCTCCAGATCAACACCATGGTCTGCTTCTTTCCCAAGGAAGTGTATGAACGGCTTCTTACAGCACAAAGGGCCAACACAGCGATGAAAAAGAAAACTTGCATAATTCTGTATGACAAATAATTACATTCCAACAAAGTTTTGTTCCTAAAGTATGTGGGCCTAAGAGCACAGCCAAGTGTATGGGTGAACACATAACCTTCAGGCTCAGATACCTTTGTAACACACAAACAATAGCAGAGATGTCAAGCTGGTAAGCTGAAGTGATTTGACAAAAACAGAAAAGGGGAAAGGGGAAAATGTGAGACACCTGGGTGAAATAAAGGAAGTCTGGGCTTAGAGAACTGAATTGCAATGCTTCTTGTGTGCTATTCAACATCTTCCTGTGCTAAAAGGCCACCCTAGATTTATAGCATATGAGGGTGTTTATAGTATAGACTATAAACTGCTCTCTGAAATATCTGGCACAAATGTATTTCCAAAGATGACAAATAGCTTACAATCAGAAAGAAATTTAGGCATTTGAGGTCACTGCTTTTACATACCTCAGAATATCCTTGGCTTTAACTGAGCATGGGCTTGTGAGTAACATCTGAGAAAAAGCATATCAGATTTGAAGTATAAAAATTGATTTCTACTAGTTTATTCTCTCTTCTTTATTTCCATTTTTATTTTCTAAAAATAAAAAAGAACCTTTGTAATAGTGTACCTTCTGTTTTTAGTTCCCGTAAATCAGAGTCTGTAGAGGCCTAAAGAATGAACAGAGGAATTTCTCATGCTTGTCCTGGGAACAATTAAGAATTAAATATTGAAACAACACTGTCTAATTTAAGCACAGTTCAACTGAAGAGTTTTTCAAAGACTGTTAAATGATGGTTCTGTTAGGTCCATCACTTGGACAAACACAGAGTTAGATGTATTCTGGGTGGGACAAAGCTATGCAGCTTGAAATGAAAAAGATGATTATATTTGTCCTGATGTTACAATACTGAAGAACTGTACTTTAAGGATCAACTCATTTTCAGGCAGGTTCTGTACTTGGGAGGATTGTCGTAATTATATAAATGCAGATAATATGTATCAAAAAACAGAATAGCAATGAAAAACTTCTTAGAACTTTTCATCACAGATTTCTTGGAAGTACTCAGTAAGTTTGAAGTCAGATCTAGATCTTCAGGTTGCTCCCTGCAAGCAGCAGCCTCAAGGATAAAATGCAGCAAGTACTTAAAAGGCCCAGGAGAGTACTGGAGTCTAGAACAGCAGATAAAACACACAAGCCAGAGGGCCAGGCTAGGTAGCTGCTGCTCTGGGAATTTATTCATAGCACAGGATTTAACATCTGGCTGCTCTAGAGATCCCATGGGCTGCCATCATAGGTCCTCAGTGTCTTTCTTGCAGCTTTTAAAAACAGTCCAGGTTAACCCAGTAAAAAGAGCAGATTCTTTCCTGTCTATGCATCAGCCACGTGTTTTGTATTTCATTTTGCAGTACTGTGGCTAGGCTGGTTTTCCCATTAATATATTCATTAAGAAAAAAAAAGAGATAGATAAAATAAGAGGACAAAGGGAGCTCTTATTACGAATTTTGAACAACCACCACTTTGTCAGATTCTAACAGATGCCAGATTATCCCCCAGTAGCAATCTCATGACTCCATTCACCATTGTAGCACACCAAAGAACACCCTTGTTAATCAGGCTAACCAGATTAATTTAGCTGTGTTATGACTTGCTGTGGCTGGATTTTTTTTCTAAATACACTGTGTATATCCATTAAATATGAAGAAAGAGCCCACATGAATATTAAAGTTATGTCATTAAGGAGGAGAGGAGAATTAACATAGCAAAATCACTGTAGTAAAAATTTTTATAGACCATTTTAGAATTACATGTTCTTTCATATTTAGAGTTGTCCAGAAGGTACATGAAATACCAGACTTATAGATATTAATATTGTTTATAACACTCCTTAAGTAGATTATAATTTCTCATGGCTGCTGTGCTGGTGTAAAGTACTGTTGACATAATTTTTAGGTCAAACTATATCTAAAGATTTTGAAACATCAGAAGTCTGATCTTGGGACAGACAAATATTGATCCTGAAAGAAGCTCAGGATGTTTCTGTTCCCTTACATATGATTATTAAAAGAATTTTCTCTACAAATTTATCCTCTCAACATATTTATTGATCTTGGGGATTGTGGATCTGAGAGAGGGTCAGATTTGGTAACCCGTACACCAGAGCTAATCCAATTAATTCTGCCCCTAAGGGCACCTGACTGTTTGCCACTATTTACAGAATGTGATGTCTATGAATGCACCACAGCTAACCCTAAATATAGAAGCCAATATTAGTGGGTGCAGGTCAGAGCTCACTCCATATTATGTAAAAAGGTTACACTTCATGAAGAACTGCAGGCCAGTTTAGGTTGATCAGTTAATGCAGCTCTGATTTCTCCAAAATTTTATCTTTCTTCTTTATCAGCACAATGGCTTTCAGATTCAGGATCAGAAGTGGTTTGGAGAAGCTGAATTATTTTCCTTGATAAAGATATGTTGCTGTCATTATTGAATACATGAATACAGAAGATACTAAATGAATATTCTATCAAGGCATTTAGAGTCCCAAGCATAAGCACAAAAAGATACAAACTCATTCATATGAATGTCAGATGAATCAAAACATTTTCCAGTGCACTTTTTCAACCTGCATTCACCCTCTCTAGGCTTTCTCTTGAGCAGTGTTTGCCCAAGCTATGCATGGTGATACTTAATCAGCAACCCTATTTTATCCTGCCTACAGGCACACAAAACTTTTCAGAGCAGTAGCTGTCTGTCCCTATCAGATGCTACAATTTATTTTCAGCAAGGAGTGTTTTAGCTGAGAAAAGAGATTATGTATTTCTTATGAAGCTACTCAGAGGAGTAGGCTTACACTACCCCCTTTACTGACCATTCAGCTTGATTTAGTGCAATCCATGTCAACAATAAAATAGTCATTTTTCCAAATACTGATGTGATATCTCTTTAGCGGCCTGTCACCATCAACAAGAATGCCAAGGCAGTAGGACCTTTGACCCTGAGAAACCTTATAGAGGAGGTATTAACCTCCTGGAGATGCAAACCTGAATTGTAGAATACATTATGCAATAGTGGGGGGGAGGCATAGTGTCTAATCCCTGGTAAAATGAAAATGCCATCTACAGGAAAAATGCTTTCGTTTTCTAAATGTAATATGAAATTCTCAATTCATTAATATTTGAATACACATATTTTGTCTCAATTTCTATTGACTACAGTCCATATGATTTTACAATAACTCCATCACAATTTCTCCACTATGGATCAATATCTTATTCAATCTGTTAAGTACAGTATTCATTTCTGCTCAGGTGAAATCTTATGTGTAGTCTCTGCTTTTGTCTGTCTGCTAGCACAGGAATATTGATGGAAATCAACAGTGTAATTAACTTTTTGTTTCTCCTTGAGTCTGTAAAAGTTGAGACTTTAGCTTAAACCAAAATGTTAGATGACTGAATCAGAGGAAGAGAGGAGAAGGAAGGAATTTACAATCTGAAATAAGACCTAGGTGAAATAAAAAAATGGCATTTTCATTTCTTAATTACATCAAATTAATAGTCTTGATAGCCAGAGCAGATTTTAACTGGCACTGGTAAAGCACTTAAAAGCAATTGCACAATCAGTGTCCTGTAACAGACCATTTTACTACTATTAGTTAAAGGTGGATTCCCATTTGAGTTTTTGATGTATTTAATCCTACCACTAGCAATCACTGCTGCATTTAAAACACTCCAGGTATAGTGATTTATGTACTAGTTTTGTTCCCTTTGGCCTAATTGTATATTCCAGAAATATCCTGTCCATTTTGACTGAAATGTGTAATTCCATACAAAGTTGTATTCTGACATAACTAGTCAAAATGCATTTCACTCTGTGGAAACAATCTGCCGGTGCCTAATTGTAGAGGTATATTGCTCAAGTAATGGAAACCAGGAGAAGCCCCTACATGGCATAATGCATTCACACAGGACAATTTAGAGACTTGGTGTTTGGATGATTAGCAGAGCAGATGTTAAATGAATATTTTTAAATTATGTTTCCTAATTTGTAAATATAATTTTTCCCCTGGTCTTCAGTATGATAAACAAAACATTCATGAATAAAGAATCAGAAAATTTTCTTTGCTGCATAATTTCTGCTTTGCCGTTGTTCAGTTACCTGGCCCCACCAGGCTTAAAATTGCATGGTTGGTGAATTTTAACGAAGATTATATAAAGATTTTAGGTAACTACATTTTAAGCTTTCAGATTACTAAGAAACATACTCAAATACACGGTTTAAAATGTTATCTTCCAAAAATCCTAAAATGAACATCATGCTTATGGCAATTGTCATCAGAAAATAAGAAACAGGTACCTGATCTTTACCTGTCCTCTATCCCTGCCTTCCCAAGAGAGTCATCTCCAGGCTCAGAGATGCCAGGACATACCCCTACATTTTTCAAAATAAAAAATTTATTTTGTAATCAGGCAACAAGCATTTTCAGACAAGAGGATAGATGGAGTTGCACAAGCCTGTCAATGGGGTCATAACTTCGGTCAGTTGTTGAAAAATATTTATTCAGACAAAAAGGCCTCATCATATAACCCATCTCTTTTTCGTGCCGTGTAAGCCCAGCCCTGGTATGAGCAGAAGGAGACACTGGGTACAAGCCCTCCTGACAGAATCTTCCTGTGTAACTCTATCACTCAAGGACTAAAATGGAAAGAGGAAAGGTGTATGAAATGTTGTGACAGCCACAGAGACTTCCCAGGTCACTTGCTCTTCCTGAGTAATAGCAACAGTTTATGTTTTCAATGGGAGTGGAAACACTTTCAATCACAAATGGATACTTTTTTTTTTAATGATTGAACACATAAAAGCAAAACATTAAAAGTTTAGATTTATTGTCTTCCAATTTGTTCTCCTGGTGAATTTATAACTTAGATAATAAAATATCCTGACCTTGCACTAAAGCAAGAACTTTGAGTAAGCCAAAATATTACCCAGTCATAAGAAACAGAAACAGTTAAGGAGAGTTCTGAAATGCACAGGCTATTGGTTTGTGTTTTTCATGGATACTCTGTTTTGTTCCTAATGCTTGATGTATACCAAGAGAAAATGGGAGGGCTGGTCCAGAACAGGTAAGAACAAACCTTGAACATTGTAACAGGTTTAGTTTGGAAACTGGGCGGAAACACCAATTTAGTGTAGTGGGTTTGTTCGCATTTTTCACCTTCTGTGAGATAAGAATTAGGAGGAATACAAAGCAGACTCTAAACTTAAAGAATATAAAGAAGTCTATTAACAGAACTAAAAGAAAAAAGAATATTAAGGGTCAGAATAAACCTTCAGAACACTTCTCCTCCCCTCATCCTGCTCCTCTCCTCCCACTTACAACATAAAGACACAAATTTAGGATTATTTCAGTCAGTTTACCACCTCTGTAATAGTCTTTCATCAGTTCACTTAGGGAGAGGAATCTCTTTTGCCCATGCTGTGGGGCTTTTCCACAGTCACAGCACAACAGCCGCCCGGGGTGGTTTTCTATTGGCATGTGTGAGTTCCTTCCCTTGATTTACAGCTTTCACCACAATCGTTTTTGAGGGTTCAATCTTAGCTAATGGGGTACATTTTAAGGATGAGCGATTCAAGAACAAAGATTCTCTTCATCCGCCTCTGGGATCATCTTCATCTCTAGGAACAGAAGTCTTCTCCTTCCCTGGGAGCAAGGATTTTCATTCATCACTACCTCTCTCTGTTTAGGTTTCTCACTGGATCACAGTTACTTCAACATCTGCTTATTTCAACACAAACATCTTTACTCATGGCAATTTGAACGCTCCACCCGCCA
>VZTD01005999.1:4016055-4080835 GCA_013397725.1 Rhagologus leucostigma
CCAGGCAGCGGCTGGAGCTGGTGGAAGGGGGGGCTATCCTGGCCCGCACGGAGCCACGGGGCTGCTCTAATGGAGCAGGCCCAGTTTGCACGGAGCACGGTCACGATCTTTCCAAGCCGAGCTGGGGGGAGGCGGCCCATCCCGGCCCGCACAGAGCCACGGGGCGGTGGCCTGGCCCCCACCAGGCCAGCGATCACACCCAGCCTGGCCCGCCGGGCCGAGCGAGCAACCTTGTTACCTGTCCAAGGACCACAAGCGAGAGTTCCTGCGTCTCCCTGGGGTTTAAATATGTAAATTTTGACAAGCGCTATTGGTCTAAATGACTGTCCATCAAGTTCAGGTTCAAACCACCGCAAACATCAAGCTCTGCTTGAGCTTTTTTAGGGTTTAAAAAATGTTGGCATAGTGCTTCAGAACTGGGGATTAAAAGTAGTCTAAATGGGCTCCATCTTGGAAAGACAACGTAATGGTATTTTTTCATTACTACGGCACATCCTGTGATTTTATATGGATATGAGTACTTCAAAAAGAGTGGAACGAGCCAAGCAATATTTTTAAACAATCCAAGGATGATTTTTAAAGGCTGGAGTGAACATAGAAATCAGAGGAATAAAATTAGATACAACAGAAATTAGGCCAAAATGGGAACTGAAAGGATGAGAAAGGGTGGGCCATGCCAGCTGGGGGGGTTTTCAGTTCTTTTTTTTTTTTTGTTTTTTTGGTTTTTTGGAGGTTTTTTTGGTTTTGGTTTTTTGGTTTTTGGTTTTGGTTGGTTGGGGTTTTTGGGGGGGATTTTTAGTTGGTTGGTTGGTTGGGGTTTTTTTTATTTTTATTTTTTCTAAAATTATAAGATAGAATTGTTAGAAACTGAAACAGATTCTTAGAGGATCCTATGGCAAAGACACGGGTGGTTTCTTGTTTCGCTCCATAGTCTTTGCACACACAAGGCTTAAGAAACTCACTAAGCTACTGAAGACTCCTAAGAACCTTCAATAGATACTAATGCTGAAATACATCCTGATTTGTCTCCATTTTTCTATTTTTTTAACATGATTTTGATAACTGCATGGAATAAGACAAACTCACAAAAATGTGAGAGCCCACTTCAGCTTAAAAAAGCTCACTGAAGGACACACATCCCAACTAAGTGGGGCATTCTATACTGGGGAAGTTTTGGACCTGCTGTGCTTAGACTACTTTGATGATCTCTTCTTATCCAATAAATTCAATGTTTTTGGGACATACAAAAGTTGTTTCCCATTGTAAGCTTGCCTTACACCAGTAAGTTGATAATGTATGATCTATGCAGACATCTGAGATCATCAGATGTAACACCAGGGCTAGAACTACTGTGTGATAAGTACACATCTAGAAATCCTACTAGTGTAAAAAAAAATCCCCAAATTCTTTTAGACAGCATTTCATGTCAGGGAAAGAGAATACGCCCAGAGCTATTGTCTTTGTTTCTCTCTCCGGTTTGTCAGAAGCTGTAAAGCATTCTTATATTCAGATGTCTGAAAAAGAAGTAAACTTCTGGTTTCTACAGAGAAGGATTCCAACTCAAAAAAGGACTTTATTTGAACATCTCTGTCTAGGAAAACTCTCTAAGATATTTTGATCAATTCTTTGTTATAGAAAGGATATATACTTGTGTTAAATCCTTAAGACAGAGAATTGAAAGCATTGCGGCAGTTCCAGGGATAATTGGAGGTTTTTTGTGATACAGATGCACCAATTACTACATAAAATTTGAATTTTCTCTAGCACCTTCCCAATTAATTTTTCTTTTTCTAAGATGCGGAATGATTTTTGGTTTTATGACTACAGAAAACAAACCCCAACATAATTTTAGACAGCTCAACAGAAATTTTCTGTTATCCTTCCTATCTTTTCATAAAGTTATGGTTTTTTAAAGTTAAAATGCATATCAGTCAGTGTTTTAAAAACAATATATCAATTCTCCCATCTTTATATAATTTTTACTGTGCTCAGACAAGCACATGAGACATTTATTAACAAAGTTTGCATACACAATTATTAGCTTTAAGTAACTGTAAATTTTGCTCTGCATTTACGAAATTCTCTGCATAAAGCACACAAGTCCGTACTATGATGTGATGTTACACTCACTGATTCCACAGACTGAAGAAAGCAAGGGCTGGAACTCTGATTTGGATCCTTCTCCAGTGAGGAAAACTATCATACTGAGAATCAAAAGGACAGTGCCAGGTTCCTGCTTGACTTGAATGAGTTCAGCTCCTTCTTATAAACTTTTGCTTCCTATAAAGGGATTTTATTAATGGTCGCACTTACTAAAACCTGACCAATTCTGGATTTTTTCAGTGTACTGGATCATTAAAAAACTGTAAAAACAAACAAACTGACAGACACATGAGAAACAGCACTTTTAAAGAACAGATTCATAATATTTGAGGTTTGGAGAGTTGTTCTGTTCTCCTTCCAATACTTTAAATGACATTTTCAGGCCAGAAGGGTTATTAACAACTTGGTTTTAAAGCTCTTAAAAATGCAAACACTGACTGGATTAACTACAAGGGTGCAGAGGACACGTTTCTGTTTCTGACTTTAGCTCCCATGTCTGTCAGCATGTCTGAATTAGGGCTGAATCTGATTATTGTATTAAAATGTAGAGTAACAGTAGAACCAAATAAAATACTGGCTCCAGGTAGTCTCCTGGGTTACGTACAAGTCTGCAGTCCTGTCACTGCTTCTCTGTTGTTACAAAGCTCCGCCAGTGTGAAAGAATCAGAAGTCCTCTAGCTACAGCAGTAACAGTATCGTAAAGTTGTTTGTGCTGATCCTCTACAATAAGTAATAGCTGGGAAAATCATAAATATCACCAGCACTACCATTAGCTCAAGGATGAGATCAGATAGAGAAAAACGCCTTTTCTACCACCAACTTCTGGTACACCATGTGCAACGTGCCAGAGTTATTAAACTATTAGCTAATATTATGAGCAGGTTTTTCTTTCTAAAAATGTTTTTCACTTTTTAAACTAGTTTTTCCAAGCAGATCATAGGAGGTCTTTGCTGGATTTTTATTTTTTTGGGGTGGGGTTTATTCTTTCTCTTTTTGTTTGTTCATTTGTTTTGGTGGTTTGTTTGTTTGTTTGTTTGTTTGTTTCCACAGAATCCCACTGAAAAGAAAAAGTTTGCAGGATTCCGACATCTTAAAATATATTAGAATCAGCACAGACTGCAACATGATAAGTAACCCTGTACTTAACTCCTGCAGTGGAGAAACATAGTGGGATGAGAAATTAGCAGATCAGGACAGGTGAGGAAAACTCCCAATGCTTTTTTGACAAATGTGATAGCGGATCCTAAACTGGATTTTCTTTTAAGTATTGGACTATACCTAGATGCACACCAGCAAGATGAGAATTTTTTTAAGGAGAGGTGATATTAGATTGTCATACATTTTCAGAGACACAAAACCACTTTTCAGGTCTAAAACAGTAAAGAGATAAGAGTAGTGAAGAAAAGCAGAGTTCAGAACAGCTTCCTATCTGGTTACATTATTTAGAGAGCGGCTGCCACAAAAAGTTGTCTGGTACCTAGTGATAAGAGGAGGATATTACTTAGGGAAGAGAAGATAGGGAAGGAAGCTACTGTATGCTAGAATTAGGAAATACGCAGTTGTTAAAAACAAAGCCCTGGATATGAAAAGCTTCACATTTAAGCAGTTAAAAATTCAGAATTTGATTCAGCAACTTGCCCGGACCTAGTAATCTAGAATGGACTATAATCCAAATCCCCTTTTGGATCACTCAGGATCCTGGTCATATATCCATATTTTATGACCTCTGATGTCTATACTGAAAATGAAAGAAGAAAGGTAAGTATCTAAATGACCATTACAATTTTTCTTGGTGTCTAAATGCCAAGTAAGGGATCAAGTGGAATAGTTGTAAATTAGATTTATTTAGAAAATATTAAGCCTCTGGATTTGAAACATTAGTGAGGTCTCCTCACAGCCAGTTATTTTTTGATCTAAGAGAGAAGAGCAAATCTGCATAGGAGACTTCAGGGATAAACCAAACATGAACTAGACATTGAAATATATCCTCGTTTCCCCCCTCACCAACAACCTGTGATGAGATGATGTAAAGCAGCATTTACCAACAACTTGTAAGAGATTACACAGTTGTCAAAAGAGATGTCAATATAGGCTTTAGTAATTGCTTCCTGAAAGATTTGGTGAGAACCACTAAGCTGCAGCTGGGTTTTGATAGCTCTTTACAGCTGTACACATCTGGGCAGATGCGATGTTTACCTGTATCTTTAGTTCTGGCTCAGTACGGAGTGGCTGCAATGACAGTGAGGTGTAGCAAGCATTTTCTTTATACATATATTATGATTTCAGTGTCACCCATCATGAACCACACAATCTCTCTCATTTTTCTTCATAACCGTATATCTTGATTACCACAAACAAAACCATAATTACTGATGCTTTTGTTTAACATGATTTAAAATTGCAATAATTATTATATCTTCCTTGGTAACTCTAAGTGCTTACTGCTGAGTTGCAGTTCTTCTGCAGCAAGCCTGAGACATATTGTCTCTAAAATAAACATTTTTCTACTCTATAACATCAAGAAAGTAGATAACCAGTGCAATCCAATTTTTCCAGATTATGTCTACAGTCTTATAAACACTTTGGTTTAAGCAGTTAGCCAAAACTTGGGGTCATTCACATAAGGGGAAATTAATGATACAAGATATGATTTGAGAGAAGGACATTTATTCAGGAAGGAAGAACACAGGCTTCTATTTCCCCAAACACAGTTAAAAATATAAAAAAGCCACTTGGGGTTTTATTTTCAGATTTTCTGTGTCTCGGTCATGATTTCCAGCTCTGCCTCATATCTGTGAGTAAGGATACATTTACGTTCAAATCCTTAGTTTCTCTGCTGCCCTTCTTTTCAGTTTCCTACTTCAGCTCATGAACTTCTTGCCAAGCAGTCCCCTACTTGTGGTAGTCTAAGTCTCAGGGAAAAAAAAATGATAAAGGTAGGCCCAAGCCAAAATCACCATATTTGCAGGAAAAAAAGTAAATTTTGTGATTCAAGCACGGATTCAAAGCCAAAATTTTGTCCCTGTTTTTATCACATGCTCAGCCAATATTCTTAAATATCACATTCTGCATGCAGCAGGGTTTAAACAAAAAGCCAGAAAGTGTGTTCCAAGTCTTCTTCTAAGACCTATATTCACTAAGTCTGTAGTTAAAGCATTAGTTGGGTTGTCCTATAATACAATATAGCAGAAGGGCCTGTGACTTCCGCCAGCTTACTGTAAATTCAAATAAGCCAACATTAGATGAGAAGAAGTTAAATGTAATTCATTACAATTTTATTAGGAACTTTGTCCCAATTTAAGGAAAAACATTTGCTCCAGTATGTGATATTTTTAGATTAAAAAGCATATAGCAAAAAGTAACCAATTTGTAAGTGAAGATTTTTTTAAAATTGTAGAGATATGTTGACTTCAGAACCAAATATGATATGTGCATATCAGAGAGAACTCTGAAAAGGACACTGGGCAACTTCCCAATTTCTACTTCACTCTATTCTTCCTTCCCTTCTGTTTTCCTTTTCCTATTCCTTGTCTTGTAATTGAGAAACAAAACATAAATTTCTATAAGCCTTTCCTGGTTAGCCTGTCCTGTCTGTGTGCAACTGAACATCCTGTGAGAGAGAAGAGACACACCTCTCTCTCCTCTGCAGACACAGACCATGAAGTGACTTCACTAAACCATTCCACTTTGATCCATGATCAGAGAAGTTTTTAAAAGGCAGTGTTGTTGTGTGCATGGAAACAGCAGGGAGGGAGCAACTCCGTATAACCCTTTGTAATGCAAGCCAGCACATTAATTTCTTGCACAAGCAACAAGACTCACCCCAGAGGAATAACAATTTGAGAGTTCAAAATTACACAGAAAGAAAATACTACAGATTTTTTAAATAATAAAACAATAAAATGGTGGAGAGACATTATGGGTTTTTTGTCACAGCATCATCATACAGTACAATTTCATACATTTCTCTGGCAGGATGGCTATGGATAAGCTAAGAGGGAAAATGAGATATGGTGAGGCTTTTTCATTGCTGCATACCTTGAAAATTTATTTTCAGTATCTATTGATTTGGGCAAGAGTTCAAAGAATGAATTAGATCCCAGCTTTACAAAGGACGCACTGGCACTATTTAAATTGTTGGTCATTAATACTTTGTACTACATAGTTCTAGTTTTATTTCTTAATAATTTCTGTTTTGCCCTTATAGCAGTGGTATTTTGCCACCTTTCTTGGAGGAGGTAAGGATGAAATTAATCTGTTATTCAATCACCACTTTCTGAAAAGAACATTTCGTGTATGGGGAGGAGTGGGAACAAATCAATCTCCTCACTGATTAATTGAAGGTGGGTTTTCTCATGCAGCATTTTTAGAGGGCAGAGAAGATCAGAAGGACCTTAGGGAAGTCAGCATCTTCATCATGTCAAAGCGCCTGCTCTCGTACCCTGACAGAACTGAATTGTTAAGGAGCGAGATCCTGTTGATTTATATACTTTTTTTAAAAAAAGTGTCAGTGCATCCTATCCTTTTATAAAAATTGTTGGTTAATACATTGAGATGAAATGTATATGGTTTTATTTTTTCAGGAAAAGACAAATACTTTACTGAAAACACTTACAAACAGTTGTTTGCAATTTTAGCTGAAATTCATCATTTAAAGAAAAAACTGAATTTAGGCACATGGGCTCTGTCTATAGTCATAAAGTGAGATGAGAAACCCAGAAGTGAAGTGAGAACTTCAGTGGGATTTATTAATCTTTGAAAGAGCAATATGAATTTCTCCTGTCATTTTGTGTAAGAAAGCTAACATGGATTATCCTGACTCTCATAAATGCTTCAGCAAATTTGCTTTTTTTCTGATGAACAGGCACTTTGTTATTTGGGCTCAGATCTTCCCTTCTGGTTCATCTGTAAATTCTTATCTTTTTCTAAAAAGAAATGCCCAGATGTCTGAGAATATATTTCAAAGGACTCCATAACAGTCATCTTGATGCAATACTCTGTTAGCGAACACAGTGCTTTGTGTAGTTTTAATTAACTTCTTGCAAAACTGACCTATATTTTTATTAATAAATAACCACATTTACAAAATATATAAAACTAAATTCTATAAATAAGTTTAACATATAAGAAAACTTTACTTTTTGTACTGTTCTGAAATTATCCTTGACTGATACCCTGATGATGGCATTTTTGTGCTAGACTTTTACAAATTGTTAACGTGCCTTGAAAACAAGATGAAGAACTGTAGGCAAAGCAACTAATTGAGTAGGAGTGACTGGTATTGTGAAACTAAGATTCATTTCAAGAACATTATTTTCAGCAGTGGTCAGACCATGTTACACATAATCAATGCTCCCAGGAAAAATGTGAGATAAAAACCCTGATGCAGCCATTGAGAGATTTGCTAAGTAATTCAAAGATGAGAAAAATTCTACTAGCAATTTTTACTCCCTGCTTTCTTTTCTCAAGAATTGGATTTTGTCACCCTGACCTAAAATCAAAATATTCATAGCTTTTTTTCTCTTAAGAAGCATATTGAGCATGACTGTCAGAAGAGTTAGTCTGCATTACGGCAATGCAACTGAGGCGAAGAGAATTGAAATCTAAAAGTGTTCAGTTCTGGTACAAAAAGGTCATTATAGATGAAATTAATCTAATCATGACTGGACAGCTACATTTTGTGTACTGAATCTGACAAGTAACCAAACCAATCAGAAAGGTAAGTGAGCTGATGCATCCTGTTCATATGTTACAAAATAGTTATTGACAGTACATTTTTTTTCTTATTTTCTTGCTAACATAGACCAGAATTCTGTCCATTAAAGAAAATAATATCCTTATTATACTGTATGGTAGCTCATTTTTAAAAGAAAGACCTTTCTACTCATTGTATGTGAAACTGAGAAATTAACACCAAAAAAAATAAATTCAGATGTTTGGGTATCCATGAATACATGTTAATATAAAATGATAATATTAAGCAGCCTTTTAATTAATACACTATCTAAGGGTTTTGGGTTGGTTTCTTTTGCTTGCAAGACTTTTTAATAATTGAAAATATATTCAACTTCTAGAAAAAGTATGTGTAGTGAAATTGAAAATAGAGTCACCAACCAACACTCACAAAGCCTTTAAATAACTATTCATCGTTTCCCAAAGAAGTGGCTTTCAGTAACATTTCACCGATAACTGACAAGCATTTACCCATCTAAGGCTAAATTTCTGAAGAGGAAATTGTCTTAAGTAGATAGCCTCCTCATGTTCTCAGCAGACCTTAAGCATGTGCTTTAAATTTAATCATACTTACAAGTGCTGTCTTAAGGGTGAATGTTTTCCTTAACTGTCAGCTGTAAGAAGAGAACTTGTGGGGTTTTCCTATCCACTTTGTAGAACATCTAGCAAAAGACAACTGATAGTTCAATTCAGATTTTGGATATTAATTCACTGCAGCTTAAGATACAAGGGACACAATTGCTAAGGACAAGCAAAAAAAACCCTAAAAAATCCACATAATTAATAATACAGCCTAAGATAAGTATCATAAGTCTCACAGCTATATCATTCCTGCTATCCGATAGCTAAAATGCAAAACAAATAGCCTCTCTAAAGAAAAAAATATACTGAAGACATGAATGGAATATGCAGAGTAAGAACTGACAAATACTGGTCAAAGCAAAAAGACCTTCCTGGAAGCTGATGACTGACTGCAAAATCAGAATGCCAAAAGATTTGCCCCAGTAACCTCCTCCAATCCTTATTTCCCTCAGGAAATGTCTTGTTCCAGAGAATGTCAATCCTGGCGCCCATTCGGGTTCAGGGTTTTTTTGATCTAAGATAAAAATTTTATATTAATATCTTTGATTGGTAATGGCAGTGACACAAGGTCAGTCACTCAATATATGAAGTTTCTGAGTGGAAATGTTATCTGAGAATATGTCACTTTTCCTCATTAATCAAAAAAATTAGTAAATTTGTTTGTTTCAAAGAGAGTAAAGCAAAGGAAAGCAGAGCTTTTATCAATGTTTAAACATTTCCAGAATCATTCTGGTAAGATAAGGGGATGTGTTGTTGATTTTACTTTGAAGAAAATGCAGTCAGAATTTGGACCATCTACGCAACAAGTCTGGAATCCTGCTTCCACAAACTAAGCCTCTGAAAATGAATATATTTATTTATATATATATATATATATGTATGTATGAAAGACTCTATTTTGCAGAATAAAGGGCACATTTCTGAATTAATTTCACTGTGTAGTTTGAGGTCAAAAATTCCTTCATAATTTCAATAAATGATCAGTTGGCTACATGGATTTACTCTCCTTTTATCTTTCACAGCTTCCCCACAAACAGCTCTGAACGTGCCAGATCTTGGAATCATGCTGAAATCTGGCTGGTGACAGTAAACTTAGATTACTCCTGACAGAAATATTCTGCTTGGGAACAGAACTGAATTACGAATTTTGACTGTGATCCAGATTTGCCAGTGGAAATAATTTTTATATAAAGACAGCATTTTTCACATACTGTTTTCACACACCTTTATTTAAAAATAAAACAAAACTACATTTAGTCTCAAGACATTACTTTGAAATGAATGCCCAAAAGTTTTCACTTTGAAAATACAAATACATTATCCAGCTTTTTTTGCAGCCAAGTTTTAGTAAGTGATTCAACAATCCCCCCAAGTCTACAAGTTCCACAAATCAACTAAAAATGTGAAAACAATCAAACAACATTTCAAACCTTAATTTCAAAAATGCTTATGGCATTTAAATAATAAAACCTTCAGAAATACTAAGAAAGGGAAAAGTAGCAGAGGGAAGATTAATGAAGATTTTCTCATCTTCTTATATTTCCCCTTTTTTTAGTTATTTACAGTATGTTACTTTTTTCCCACTAGAAACAAGTTAAAGTAGAATTCACCATGTAAGAAAAGTGAGTTGACAAACCCTAAATTTTTTGAAAACAATGAGAAGTTTGATTTTTAAAAAAAAAAAGTATATAAAAGAACTATTAGTATTTCATTTAAGTATTGGTAGCTAGTAGAGCTAACAAGTAATATTAGCAAAGATAATATTGGAAAAAAAGTATGTGTGAGCTTGAACATTTTAGTAAATATATATTACATAGTAAAATTACTATAAATTTTTAGTGCATTATGAAGCATTATATAAATGTTAATTATTATGTCTGCTTTAGTAATGTAGTCTCTTCTAAAGCTCACTCTTTCAAATATTTTATACTTTAAATAGAAAAATCATCCCAGAAGATATATTAATATGCCTTATACATATAATAATAATATGTATTAATATATTAAGAAATGGAAAATCATCTCCCCTTACTGACTATTATGTATAATTAACTTCAGAGATTTTTCTGTTTAAATAGCTTTGTCCTAGGATTTTATGGGTTTTTTGCCCTACTAAACCTAGATCATACACTGAATGTAATTAAAATATAATATACTTCAAACTGAGACCTAACAACAGGAATTTAGTCACTGACAATGCGGAATGGTGTTATCCTAACTGATGAGGCATTTTGTTTTAATTTTAAGCTATCAGTACACAGGTGAAGCATGCTTTATGGGCAGTCCTGCAGAGGGAAAGCGTCTCTCTTTTCCCAGAACACACATAAAAGACATAAAATGCCATATAAACATTTTCCACATCATGTTTCCCAGTAGGACCACTTCTGAGTGAGAAGTTTTATCTTCTAGTCTTGTTTAATCTTTATGTTCAATTTTCCTGTAAAAAAGGGTTGCCTGCTGTATGTTGTGTACAGGTGGGGTCTCTTCTTTCCGGTTCATATCAAGTTCACTAGTTCCTAGGTCTTTTCACATTACTGTGCCTCAGGCTCCCTCTTCTTCCAAATCCTTCTTAAACAAAAAGACTTAAAAAAAAAAATTACTCTCTTTCTAGGTTATCTAACCTGCTTGGATGCTGCTTGATTTTAAAATTTTAATTTAAGCAAAGTAATTTAAGTAAATGTTTCAATAAGACTGTCTTGTCTTGCTTATTATTTAAATAATGGGGTATTTGCCTCACAGTAATTACCTACCAGGTGAGCATGAACGTGAAAGATTGGACTTGATTACCTGTACGGTAGACAAGACACAAAGATTTAACAACACTGTGAGCACTCTACTGCCTTCCTCTTCTGGAGGCCACTGAGGCATGATCTGACATGTATGAGAAGAATTCAGTAGCTCTCAGATCTTCCTGCTTGAATCATGAATAGCACCAGCTGCATATGGCAAAAATATAATTTACAGCATTAGGCCCCACAGGTGAGAAACCAATCTCAATTTCCTTCTGGCAGAGACTGATGATCTAGAAGCCACACAAACCCTGTTAGCCCAGCATCTAAGTGAAGATGCCTCTCCACAATGACACAAGAACTACCTTGAATTGGAAAATATTTTGAAAGAAAAATGCATCTTTCTTGATTAGAATACCCAGGCAGATACCTAGGGATGGTTCTCTGGATGGGTGAAATTATCTATGCAGTAATTGTCTAAGGAGAAGTGCTGACAGAAGAAATGCTTCAAGTCTGTTATTAGGGCCAAGTCCTTATCTGCTGATCTTCTTGTCCTCCTGTGAATCTTTTTGGCCTCATTTTTTTGTTGCTTGTTTTTTTTTTAATTGTCCTAAACATATTTATCTATTGAAGAGTTACCAATTTATATTCATGTCGGATTGTAGCTGAGTTTCATCCCACAGTTTCCTAGTGCCAACATATGAAAACATTTATACCTGCCAAAACATACATTTTTATGTCCCCAGGTAAAAGCTGAGGTTAGAATTGAAACTTTCATGGAGAACAAGGCAGAAGTGCTCATCCTACACAACAGGAAATAAACTGGCTCATGCAGGAGACTTATGTTCCACAGTCAGTACTGATACCAGTAGTTGCAAGTCTCTTTAAATGAAAGTGTGAAGATTTCCTCAGGTGTGTACTGGAGACAGAATCCTTCACACAAATATCACTGTTCCATTCATATACTTATCACCTAAAAGTGTCAAAATGGCTTTAAGGATTCCTACCACAATGGTTATTTCAGCATCTGCTTACCTTTCATGTATGAAATACCTATATATTCTTTCATGGCAATCATTGAAATTTTAATAACAGTGACTACTCATTTTTTGTATTACCCTTTCTTTGCTTTCTACTTTTTATTTTCCTGGGATGGTGAATTACTACATCCTCCAGATTAAAATGAAAATATAGGAAATAAATATGTAAGATAATACATAACGAAATTTTTGTAAAATTAAGCCATATTCTGGAAGAATACAATTTGAAAAATACAAATACTACTGAAGAGTCTGAATGACAAGGAATACTAAGAATTTTATCCACTCTTAAGTAAATTCAGTGAATGTTTTACAGTAGTCCCACAGGATCTAAATTAAGCCTGCAGAGAAAAAGTTATTAATTTTATTCTATCACTCAGGATGATTAGTCAGGTTTCTGAATTCTGGGCCTTTCCTACAGCACAAAACTAAAGGAAAGTTCACTCTGAGGGACACAGAGAATGTATTCTATATTTTATTGGCAGGGTAAAGGATAGAGTGCCATTCTTTACCTTTCTCCACTGAATCAGACTCCTTTTTTCCCTGTAGGTGAAATACAATATCCACTGCAAAAAAAATCCGAGACTAATCTGATTTGGTAGTCCATCAGCATGAACAGTGAACCAGTCTTGACCCTCAAAGGCCCCACGGTGCCTAGAGTAGAAGACTGATGAACCACTGGAAACCAATAGATTCCGTAGTTCCTCAGTAATCCAGCTCTCTTCACAACCCCATCAGCTGCCTGCTCTTAGTGCAGTACAGTTTTGTGCACTTGGTGGCCAGGAGCTGATGGCCATGGTTCACAGGACATCTAGCACATGGTGTCCTGAACAGTGGACTCCTGCCAGAACATAGTCTGGGATTTCAGGCACTGCCACGGAGATGGAAGTTTAATGTGGATGGGAGCCCTTTAAGAGAAACAACTGAGCCTGGATCTCTCACATCCTTGGCAAAAAAAAAGTCCTGACCACAAGTTCTGCATTGCAGTCTGAAAAGAACTAGATTTGAAAACTCAAAGCATGTCACTTCATATCTGTGGAATGGGAACAATCTGTTGATATAATCAAGGACTTAATTTTTTTCCTTCTTTGTGTCACTATAATCAATCTCAAAATCAGTCTCTGTGAAACCTTCCTGTGAACAAGCCTGTTCCAAGTTACGTTTCTCTGGGCAGAGAACAGAGAGGCACCTCACTGACCCTTTGTTCCTTGGGACTCAGAACACCCACACTTCAGTGGAAAGGGAGGCAACCTTCCTCAGGAAAACCTCATCTGTGTTTTCAAGGCAAACAGGACCTGCACTACATTTTGTCTGAAGCACCTGTAAGCATGCATCAAGAATGCTTTCCAGAGCAAATCCAACTGGCTAGAGAGCTGAGAGACAGAGTCCAGAGGCAACTCTATGTTTAGAGAGAAGCCAGACCTTCAGACTAACCAGTAGCGCAGCACCTCATTAAGCACCTAGGCAAACACTATTTAAAAACTAAGGCACTCTTGGAGTCTTAGCACCACTAAAGTTAGCTACAGTTGATCAGATTTTAAACTTCCTTGCCTAAATCTGATACAAATTTCTTGTTATTCCTCTTACAAACCTGCATCCAAGTCCACGAGGTTATCCAGGAATTCTGTTGCAGAGCCAGAAACTAAATCCCAAGCTCTGAAAAAAACCAAGTTATGTAAACATTGGATGTTTTAGTTGGAAAACTAAACACATTTTTCAGTCTATCCTGACAGCAAAAATAATTGTTAAAGGCTTTCAGGGATGCAGATGGCTGTGCACTATGTGTGTTGAGAGAGAGCACATCTTTTGCTGACCCAAACGTTTCTTTCAACTGAAAATCTTTCTTTTAAGCCAAATTAAATGCTATTTACCATGTTTTATGATTTTAGCTAATTTTAAAATTCAAAAATATCATTTCAAAATGCCAAAAGATTTTTCTTGAAGCTATACCCACAAACACTCTTATTTTCTGAAAACTGCTTCTCATTAATTTGGTGTTCCCTAAAGAAACTTCACTATTCTGTGAGTCCAAAGATAGCTTCTTACCCATTGAACTATTCTTCTTTGCTAGTAAGTTTCTGATAATAGAGTTATTCTCCCCCAAAAAAGTTCAGCTGTGCTCCCATTGCAAATATTGGTCTCAAAGGCCTTTTAACTTTTAAATTAGAAGCTTTTTCAAATGAAAAGAAAATCACTCTTTAGTGCATTTTAAATTTTCTCAAGGAAGCCTTATATTAATTAAGAAGAAAAAGTTCTTTTCTTTTTTTCAATCAAACCTAATTATAGTGTCTGAAAGTACAGTTTCTTTGAACTCTTGTTTCACAGAGGAAGGGAGGAGGAAATCCTCAGTACTTTTTTCATGTGAAAACAACTTTTGATCTAATCACATTTGGTTAACCAATTTTAGGGGAGTTTGTGCTTTTTACATGTTCCTAAGAGGTATAGAATAAAAATATTTGAGTAGCAGGGGAATTATAGTAGCATTTATGAATCTTTAAAAAAACCCATAAAATACTGCATTCAAATGAGGACTGTGAAGTTCCTGTTTTTCTAGGAAACGTCCTTGATCTGGTTATCAAGGGGATAATCTCAAAGGAAACGTGTTTAGTCTTATCTGAAACTTCTGGACCTAGTCAGAATTCAAGGGTGATTAGAGGCTTCTTCTGCTGATACTTCACTGTATGTGTAATTGACACTATGTTATCATGGCTCACAGCTCTGCACAGAAAATGAAAAAGTAAAAAAGAGAATTGAAAGGGCAACATCTATCATGCTGGTTGTGCTTTGGCAGAATCTATTGCTCATCTCTGTAGAACAAGCACCAGACTCAGAGCATTGCTGCAGCAACAGGTGGTACTTCATGACCAGCCAACCAACTGGTTTCCTTATATTCATCTCTGGAGCAATATTCCTTGTCAACACTGATCTCTGCCCTTGCTAAATATCCCACCTAACATCTTCCAACACCCGGTGTAGCGATGCACTGTCTTTAGCCCCATCAGGAATATTCTCAAGCAATGCTGCTAGGTCAAAGAGCAACATATGGCTCTCCCAGGCAGCCACCACAGGTTTATAATAGTGCCTACACTTCTTACTTGTTAATATTATGAATAAGGGCTATTACCAAGAGCCCTGTCCGCACCAAAGACCTCCAAATGAGGGAGCTCTGTCTCATTTAAAATCTGAGAGGAGTTCAACAAAATAAGCTGCCAAGTCTGAAACATGCTGGTGGAGGAGAGATGCTCTGGGGCAGAGAGAAGCCTGAACTGGTATAAACTGGTATAAACTGGTGGGATCTTTTAGCTCCTATGTCTGACCTGCTAGAACTTGAACTCAGCCCAAGGCAGCAGTCTGTGGTACCCCAGAAGGACAACAGTTAGAGTCCAGACAAGAAGGAAAAGAAGTGTGCAGAGGCCTTAAGAAGGGCTGCACCTCCCAACTGCAAGGCTGCTCCTCCAAGCAGCACGTATGAGTTCAGCGGGAGCCAGACAGAGACCCACTCATGTCAGAAAAACAACTGAACAGCCTCCAGAGACTTGAGTTACTAATGAACTTGAAATTTAATTAACATATTCCAAGTTTATAAGAAAATGTTACATTTTGAGTTGTAAATTCCCCAGATGAATTCTTTCAGCGACTCTTCCTGCTGAAAGGAAGCAGTTACCTCACCTTTGCCTGAGTTCCCTCATCTGTGTAACAAGGTTGATGATTCTCAGAAGTATATCCCACAACAACTTGGCAATGCTCTTTTAAAATAGCACAATGCTGAAAAATGCTAATTATAATAATTCTCATGACTATGCCCACCCCAACTAATTATCACGCTGCAGAAAAAAAAGTGCTGGTATTGGAATAACAGCATAATTTATTTATGAAGGGATTGTTTTCTGTATATGTCTTGGTCTTCTCCAAATATAAAAATTCAGTGAGCTGAGGTTATTTCATATTTATCCAGTTTTGAATTTTAATGAACAAGAATGCCATACATCCATGAAATTTTTAAAACCAAAAGATCAGTTAGATTAATCCACTTCACAGTCCTTCATGTTCTGGCAAGAGGTATTGTGCAGACTTTTAGGTAAATAATATTTAAGTTAATTTAATTATTTAGCTCTATAGTGCATTCATTTCAGCTCAAGAGAGAGTGATTAAAATGCAGAGGCTGGGAATCCTGATATCACTGCACAAATTTTCAACATATTCTTAAGCAATCATGTTAAAAATCATATAAACTACTATAATTTTCCTGAAAAATCGGAATTTATTCCAATTTATAGGTGCCAAAGATGATCTTCCAACATATATGTATCTCCTTCTTCTTCAGTGCTGTCATACTCCTGTCCTGGACAGGCATGAAACTAAGCTAATCTACAACAGCTTTTGTAAGTTCAAAGGAATTGTGAGCAGATTCAGTTGCTGACAGGAAGAATAAAACTCTGGGTGGCAGGAGGCTTGCACTGGCTGGGCTGTGGGCAGACGCTATGGCTGGAATAGCAGAGAACACAGAAGGTGAGGGGAGTTCTAGTCCATTAAACACATCAGGAGCATGAAGGTTAAAATACTTCGATGTGCCTTAAGCTAGCAGCAAACGTGGGCTTACAAATGAGCAAACGAGGAAAGTGTGCCAGGTGCTGGAAGGCCACCTGCAGTAAAGATGCTGAGGGGCGACTGCTGCACTGGCCGGCCAACTGCCCGGTGTCCCACTGCCCAGTGTCCCGCTGCCCAATATCCCACTGCCCAATATCCTGCTGCCTGGTGTCCCGCTGCCCAGTGCAGCTGAGGTGCTCACTCTGTGGGCCCTGAGCAGCAGCACTGGCTGCCACTCTCACTGCCTCGGCCACAAACCGGAAAAGCCAATTGGGAGCACTCAGCACGAAGTTGATCTAGAAAAGCTGTTTCACTGAGTGGGCTATAAAGTGCCTGGGGTCTCACAGACAGTCTGGACTGTGAGGAAGATGGAAAAACAAGGCTTCTACTGTGCCTTCTGTCTTCTGCCTCGGTCCAGCCCTTTGCTTTCATAAGCAAAATATCCACTCATTAAATTCTAATTAAAATTAAACTCTTTAACCCCATCGTCACTATCCTGACTCTCCATCTACCCAGGTTCTCATGTTGCTTTCAATCCTTATGGATTTTACCCTCATCTCCATTTTCTCCCCAACAAGGTGAGAGACCCCAAAGGCTTTGTTGCCTCTCTTAAGAGAAACCCTTCTCTCTTAGAATACTTCTAACAATTTTCTCACGTTCTGGTATTTTTAGATGGCAAGCCAGAAGTTTCACTGCACAAGAAAAGAAAGCAATTTACAGCTTCATGTAGAAACACAGCCACTTCTAGTTCATTTGTTTTTCATCTTGATTATCAACACGTTTGTCATCTCTCTGTAATTTATTCATTATCTTTACACGAGGAATGTGAAAGGGAGGGGTGGCAGTGAAGAAGGAGATAAGTGTACTTGTCAAAATGGGAAACAGATGCTCTAACAATGACTGGAGACAATTAATGTTTCTCAGTACGTATCAACAGGCAAGGTCCATGGATTGCTTCAAATTTTTGCAGCAGTCTTCTGGAAAATGCAAATACAAAGGCTTTATTTTCCAGGCACGTGAGAGCATGTCTTGTTTGTAATGAGCTGTCGTAAGGAACTTCACATTGCTCCTTAAAGTGTGGCTACTCTGATCATTGCTGGCCTAAATAATAACAGAGCGATGAAGGGGGAGCTGGGAACCTGGTAGCAGAGCTAATGAACCTGCCACTGCTCCCTCCCTCTGCTTCAGACACAGCATGCAAAGCAAAGCATTTAGCACATGTTTAACCTTGAGCTGCTCCAAGTCAATAGCACGTAAGTACGCACCTGAAGCAAGCGCATACTTTGTGATCACCAGGGCAGGCATGCATCTAGCAAAGGTCTTTGCTGCACTGGGGTCTTTTGTTTCTTGCTGAGGAATGATCTCACTGCTACAGCCCTTAAGGGAAGGCACCTCATCTAGTCTCCCATCCAGTACCAAAAAAAAAAGTGTTAGTATAGCCAAGGCCTTAGATCAGGCTTTAGTCTGTATCACTCTGGGAAATATTGCTGCAAAAGCCAATTATAATAAATAAATATTATAAGACAGAAAAAAAAACGATGATGAATAGATGTGATCTGATTACTAACATTTGTAATAATAGTTTATTGTTCCATGCCACATGTAGATTTCATCTTCTCTCTCTGCACTCTGTCAATTTAATTTTCCCTTCTGCTGTTCTGTTATCTAAAATGATCAAACATCTACCATGCCCTGGAAAGTACACCAATTAAGAGCTACATTTAAATCTGCGTGAATGGGCCTGTCACAAAGTTAATTGGAATAAACATATACTTGATATGATATTGTTTGAATTCTGCTCCAAGCCTGACTATTGTCCCTTACAAGCTTCCTTTTTAATTATTTATATTCCTCTTTTTCTCACTTTTCCTGAATTTGTTTCATTACTGATTAAGTAATGATAGCAAACACCAGCCTTAGAGATTCTTCTTCTTCCACCCCTTTCTTCCCAGCAGCCTCTCTCCCAGGCTGGGCAGAAAGGGCAAGGCTGCACACAGGGCAGCTGCTGATTCAGGTGTGCTCCTGAGCACCTCCTCAGCTGTGGTAAAGGATTCCTTCACCAGGGACCACATTGGGCTTTCAGATTTAGAAAACACCAATGAGCCTATTGAAAGGCCTGTTATACATAATATATGGCAATGAGTTCTACATTAGATGTAAAACAGTACATTTTTATATGCTACGAAAAATAGGACTTTTTTTTTGTTTGCCTTATTCCTGCTGCTATGTCTATTATAAAAAAGAGAAAATACACATCAGCCAGATCAGACCATGACCAGTGTTTACTTAGTGACAGTCAACAAATGGTCTCATTTTCTTTCCAGTGCAATGACTTCAGCTAGGCATCAGCACTACAAAAATTAAAGACAGTGAGTATGGTAGTCTGTGGTCACTATTTCATAAAACCTGGAGAGATTTACAGCCACTTGGTAAGATAAATCGATGTCTGTAGCAACAGGAGCACTAAAGTTTGATCAGCATATAAATCAAACACTGTTTGAGAAAAGCATGGCAAAACAGAAATCCTTGTCATTCTACTGTCACTGGGTTCTGGGTCTTGGGGTTTTCTAAGGTGACAAGATTTAACTTATCTAAAAGGAGCTAGAATGCTAATTTCCCTCTCTAGCTTCTTATCTTCTGGAATGAATCATCTATCCAAATGCAGGGCTGATTAAACTGCACTGCTATCACTAGACCTATATCAGGAGCAAATGTCATTCACGGGATGTATTATTCATTTAAATGCTGGGGTATGACATTTTTAAACACGCAAATGTGACTGAAAAATTTTTAAAGGGAAGACATCTGGGAAAGGAAAGAGTTTCGTTTTTGCCAGTCATAATGATTATGTGGCATCCATGCATGGTACACAATATGAAATCAGTGTGAAAACATCCACCTCACTGTTCATAAAGGACATGGCAGCTGCTTTTCATACATGCAATGTGTATTTCTTCTCTAACAGTAGTTCAAGTATCGAGGTAATCCATTTTTCATTTCCAGCACAGACACATTTATTAGCAGAGTTAATAAGACAGTCTTTCTCAGAACATATTGTCTGTTGTCAAGATCTAAGGATTAACATTGTATTGCATGTCTGAATAGAATTACTTTCCCATAAGATTTGCTATACCAAGTTAGTTACATGGTCCAGTGGGTCTGGTACCCTGCCAGATGGCAATAAATAAACGACAAATAAAAAAAAATTCAGAGAAAAGTTTAATTCTCGTACACCAACTCACTCCAGTATACATTATGTGCCTTGATAATTGTTGCAGTACAGCACATGGGAGGAAACATTTCCTTCCAACCTCTGTTGACAATTAGTTAATGCCCTAAAACCTGGCATTTGATTAGTGTTATCTGTCAGGCATAGCCACAAACACCATCATCAGAGATTCTTTCAGGATTACAACAGCCTTATCACGTCTCTGATTATGATAAGGAACAGTAAAGCATTCAGAAACCTCTGCGGTAATCCAGATGAATTAGATTTCAGTAATAAGATCTTGATAAAGGAACATGTTCTCCTAGCCCAAATCACTCATAAATATGTAGAGTCTAATAACTAATTATCATGGATGTTCAGGAGATTATTTTTCTGGGAATCTGTCAGCAGCAATTTTATTTTAGATGTGGTCCTAACTTCTCAGACATAGTTAGTTCACAGCATCCAGACGTTTGGTAAATGCCCAGAGGAAGGTCTTTTTTATGTGATGTGTCTCCCTCACTCTGAACTAATTAATTGTTACAAACATGGAAAATATCTATTTTGCTATGATGTTGAACTTTTCAGATCTTTTCATTTGAGAGATCAGAAACAATCCAATCAAACTTCTTACCACCTGGCTCCTTCATATCAGTTTTTGCAGTGGAATTATATAAAATTATAATTTCCAATATGAAAATAAAAGTGGAAAATAATTATTCAACAGTGATCTGGATGGACCCTTAATTAGTGATCTGTGCTTGCCTAAAACACAACTGATTTGATTTTTGCTGGATTTCTGCTCCTAAAATTGGCAGGTGCTGTGGGCTCTCCTGGAAATGGCCTTAGAAGACGGGGAAGCAAGGAGGATTGGTTTTTTTACCCAGCAGCATCCCCTACTGTTGCTTTTAAAAATGGTAATAATTCACTTCCAAGGCGCCTCCCGGCAGTCCCCAGAGAGGAGGGCAGGGCAGCTCCCAGGGCTCGACAGCAGACCTGGAGGGGCACGAGTGAGGAAATGGAAAGACTTAGTGTCCCCGCGGGACTCACAGGTGACTCTTTAAGGGAAAGCTATGGCCCCAGTAATTCAAAATAGTGTATATTTCAGTACCATAAAAATATCAGTGACTGGAGTAGCAATTTTCTAAGGAGCCTTGACCACAAGAGACACTTGCTGATTTAAAACAGACCATCTTGAGCTGTTGTGATTTCTTCCAGCGAGCCCTATTCCCTCACAGAACACATGCCCATGTTTCTCTCAGTTATGTGACAGCTGTCAGCCCCAAATTGGCTTCCAGGTGTTCATAGAAAAAATGAGTCTTTGAGTGTACTTGGAATTTTTTTGCTTTGTTTTGTTTTGTCTTGCAAATACCTGTATGCCTACTCATAAATTTGGAACATTTCTGGAAGCTGTAATACTGAAATGTACACTCACGAAATCCCCTTCTCCCAAAGGGAACCTGTAAGCACTACTTTCAATTTGCATTTCTAGGGATATTGAATTTTTTCTTTATGTATGAACAAAAGTTTGCAAAATATATACGCATGTAGAGGCAGGAGTCTCAATATACATCTACTGTTTTCTCTGCATCTTGCTTTCTTTATCTATTAAATTGGGTCAACAGCACTTCTGCACTTCCCAGGAGTGTTGTGAAAGCTTACTCATTAAAGTTTGTATAGTATTTTGAGATCCTTGATGGCGGATGCTACACAAGTGCAGAAACACAGTACTTGATAGATACGAATGGCAATTTACTCACAGCCTCAACAGTGTTCAGTAGGGGAGTAACTGAAGAATATCAAATGCTGCAGGCTCAAATGAAAACGAGCTCATCAAAATAAACGATTTACCAGAGGCTTCCAAGCACCCTGCTTCCTACAGATGAGATGAAGAGTTCATCCCCTTCTCTGCTTGACAACAGAGAATAAACCATAGCACTGCACATCACTAACAGTGGTTGTAGCATTATTCTCTGTTGGAGAATTTCACTTTATTGTAAAGCCCCATTAACTGATGAATTGAGGTCAGAATGGTTCATGTTATCACCGTGAGTACAGAAAAAACTTGGCCCAAACATGGAAACCCAACTGACTTTCATCATGAAAAAAGGCTCAGGGATAGAGGGATAGTGATACCTGTGAGTATTACCTTATAAGAGAGTTTTTTTCACCCTTTTAGCTAGTCTAATCAAAGAAAAAATTGTGGAGAAAAAAATAAATAAAACAACAGCTCCCACCCCACTTTTGAATATGGGGAAAGGATCCACTTGTATTTCTGGGTGATCTATAGAAGGAAAGATTTCTGCATGTTCAGTACTGTGAAGAGCAACCAATTTGAACTCTTCTTTAATTCTGAGGGTTTATACTGACATAGTTATGCAAGCCCCTTCTGCAGACAACCCAACTCCTTAGAGCAGCAACGTCTCTAGCAGATTCATGGATCCTCAGTGCTCCTCAATTTCTGGAATCAAAAACTCCTTATGAGATAGGACTTTCTGATTCTATCAAGTCTCTTCAGAATTTCTTTACTTACAAACTTGACACCTAGTCTGCACAAACTGACCCAATTTGCCTTTTGAACAAAAGTTTGATAATGCAATTTCTAACACTCACTTCAGTTAGACTAGAATTAATTCAATCACATCTGACCTTGTGACAGACCTATCTTATGTCTCAACCCAAGGAGTAGTTTTATCTACGTAACTAGAAAAGAAGAGGGCAAAGAATTTTAAATCAGAACAGAACATAGAAAATTCAGAGTCAGTTTTTATTTTACTCAGAACCAACTAGTCCAACTCCAGCTTTATAGCCCCAGCCACGTTCTGCAGTTTGAATCACTCTTAATCCTGAGCACTACTGTAGCTACCCAAGAGGGAAATACCACTGTACAGTTTAAATAAGGGTGCTGGTCTCAAAGCCCAATCCAAAATCCTTTCGAATCTGTAGCAACGTTTTAAATAGCTTTGAATCAGAACTTTAGTTTTAACCAATTTGCTACACTGATGGAGTTTCAGATGCCAAACTGACAGATAAGAGGTGCAGCTTATTTCCTAAGCACCTTCTACTCCTATTGATTTCTCGTATTAGCCTGAATGAATGCTTCTATTATATTTCTTACCCAAAATGCAAGCTGTCTTAATGATGTTATTCCCAGAAAACTGGCATAAATGATTTGTAGGCAAAAGAAAGTAATCTTGAAAACTGAGGAGGAAGATAGCATTCCCTTTCACTTTAGAGCCTGTTGCTAATTTTTTTAACTTTTCACAGTTCATGATCAAGCAACTTATTCCTTTCTAGTCCTTTCTTTAAAGGAGATTAATTCTTTTCACTATTAACTAAAAGGTTTTCTTCTAATTAAAAAGAAATTATAGGGCATTCACTAGTGGCATTATTCTAGTCAATAAACTAATTATGGTTGTTACAAATGAAGGAAAAGTCATTCAACTGATCTTAGGACCATGATTTTAAACACATTAAGTGTGTGATTTTCATATTTCTTGAAAAAGCGAAGTAGATCTTACACACACTTTAAGTTTATGTTTAGACTGTACATTAAAAAATATTGAAATGAGCATATTGCCTCTGGAAATTTCTAGCTGCACTACCTACATTCACTTGGTGTATTCCTGTGATATCATTTCAGCTGGAGCAGGAGAAGAGGAGCATTGAACCTCCCTTTCTTATTTCTCTGCTGAAATTTCATGCCAGTTGAAACGAAGTCATTCCAAATAATGAAAGTGGCATCTTTTTGCCTCCAAAATAACATCAAAAAATAAATTTCAAATGCTATAAAAACTTCACTGATTCCTCCCTTAAAAATACTACTACTATCATCAGCAGCAGAATCATTACAGCAATGAAAAATGTTTTTCACAACTTGGCAATGGGCTAAGAATGTTACATTAACTCTACATTACAAATAAAAATTTGAGAACTAGCATAGTGTGGTGTTTTTCTGAAAACTAGATGTAAAGTCACTAGCCAAGTCAGACTTCAGCTCAAAGGCAGGGTCTTTACCCACAACTCACTACTTCTCTTGTTTTTTGTGCACATTCAAGACACCTTTCTGACACAAGGTGAATATATGAGCATGGCTAAACATTACACAAAAACTTGTGATTTTCCTCAGCAGAGATGCATCAGTTGCCTGGTGCATAGACTTGTAGTCTACTGCAGTGTAAAGCAGAACAGGCTAATTGATGGGTTCATCGAATCACAGAATCAAAGAATGGCTTGGCTTAGAAAGAGCTTTAAACATCATCTAGTTCCAATTCCTCTGCCAAGGGGACACCTTTCACTAGACTACATTGCTCAGAGATCCATTCAACCTGGCCTTGAAACGCAAACTGGGGAGGGGGAGGAAGGATGTGGTTTTTTGTTGATTTTGGTTTTAGTACTGCATTGCAAATGTTGGTATAGTCCATAACTCCTTCTCATTTGTGGTGGTTCCTCTTGTTTGAAGCCATTGTGACAGGGTTACAAGTGTAAACACAATCACATGCTCAAACTTGGGGACTTCAGAAATGTTTTGAAAAGGGATGTGATGAAACAAGAGAGGGAAAAATATTTAGTCTGGATTTTTAAGACCAATAACAAAAAACTTCATCATCATAACCCAAAGTATTCCAGCCATCTGAAAGTATTCTGCCTTCCTTTTTGATAGCTTGCAACCCTCATATCCACATGAAAATCTTCCAAAACCAAGCTGCATTGGAAGGTATTTTGAGGTCATTTATACAAGCAAACTGTGTCAGATAACAGTAATAATACATTAAATCATTGTTAACTCTCAATATCTATTTGATAATTTTTGCATCAAAGCATAAATTTTGTATTTGCTGTTGGGGTTTTCTGCTAAAGTTTTAGCATTCTGTTTTGAATCAACCAGACAGCAAAGGGGACTAGGTGCTAAGGTTGCTAAAAGTTCAGAAAATTTGCTAGGTAACAAGCATTCCTGAAAATCTTTTGGGGTTTGTAGCACACTCTTTGACCTACTTATTGACTCCTTGCAGCTACATAAAGTTTTGGATTGGAGAGAATATTAGAACAATTGTTAGCTGAACAAGATGACGCTGCCATTACTCTATTAAAAATGCAAAACAAAAGCCAAGTTTCTACTGTGCCAGGCATCTCTTCCATTTTCTGGGTTATATACAGGACTAGTTTGGATGACAACCTAGAGAAAAATAGATTAAGATCTGATTTACTTTCACCATTATGAGTAAAGCTGCAATGAGGATCAGACTCCATGGTTTTCACACAAGAAAAGAACAAATTAATGAAAAAGTTAAATTTTGGGCATCACTGGGCCTTCTTCACAACCACAGAGGCATGCCATCAGCAGCTGCCATCTGGCTGCCCCTCAGCTCTGAGGGAAGACATCGACAGCAACAGTCATATTTACCTGGATGCTCCAGAAAATGGGGAGGAAAATATTTGTTTCTTTTCTCAGTCCACTTTACTCCATCCTTTTCACTTTCCCATTGCATTTGACTTTCCTGCACTGTGAATTAATCCTTTCAAACATTTCTCCTATGCCCATTGAACTTTTAACAGTGACCACAGTGACTTTTCTGACACTGCTCACCATTGCTTGCAATTTTCCCTTGCACGGACCACTGTCTGCCATCTCAGGATGGATTACTGGCCTTATTTACAAGGTAATGGCATACAATGTGGCCTTTGATATTAAGCAATTCCCTTGGAATGCCGTCAATGAATGTCTTTCTCCATATTTATTGAGTTTCTTCTTTTCCTGCTACCTTCAAGTCACAGCTCAATTCTTACTCTTTCTGTACCTCATCTCTCATGTGACTGTTTTTCTGTTCCTTACCACTGTTTGCTCCACCTGTTAATCCTTAGTCTCTTCTTACTTACAGTCTTTCACATCTCGCTTTTTATAGTCTCCCAGACTTTTGACAAAAACCTGTCCTCTCTGTCCTCAGTAGTTACAACTTTAAATCCTGTCTAATCTAGTTCCCACTGACACAGCAGATCTCATCTTTGTCCTGACACACTTGCCAGTCCTCTCCCTGTTGTGTCTCAATTTTCTCTCTCTTGACTTCAGGGGGAAAGTGCAGGGACCTCCCATGCAAAGATTAACTGGGATTTACACGTCTTAGTTCAGACACGCTTGTCAAAATACCCAGCCAGTTGAGACTTAACTTTGGAAGAAAACAAATTCCTTGAGTGCCTCTGAATTGAACAGTGGGGCTTCCCAAGAGTTACAAGCTTTATGCCACTCAGATGAGCGGGTTTGCCACAAACTACGGGAAGATTCACATATGGGATATTCTGCCTTTCCTGCTCGAGCAGCCTTGATCTAGTTGACTTCCTGAGAAGCAGCTGACCAGATCACAAATTCCAGGTTGTAAAGATTCATTTTAAATAAAGAAATGTTTCTCATACTAGTTTCTCATTTTTATGTTTCTTTTGGGGAGGGTCATTTGGTTGTTTTTAATAATACCAGCAGGTGGAATAAATAGATTAAATTTTGTCTACTGTCTCAAAGAATACAAAGCTACATCTCCCAACCCTCAGAGGCTGCTCTAACAGAATTTGTCTGTCATGAAGACACGAATTCTTGCCATCAGCAGTCAATCTGCTATATAATTTAGGAAAGGATGAAAACCTTGTCTGAACAAAGAAAGCAAAGATAGAGGTTGTTGTGAATAATGGTTCTTTTTGCAGTGCAGTGCCACACACGTTTAGAGCATACAGCACAGCAAGGCAGCCCCTTCTGCTACAGAGACAAAATGAAAGTGTTGGAGGAAAAGTGAGAAATACCCCATAGCTATGGCTCTACTTGTACAATGCCAGTCTGTCTTTAAGCTATTTTATGTATATATTGCCCAGTTCCATAACTGTCTTTGTGAATGGGAATTCCTACAGGCATCAGAGTGAACATGGAACAGAGAAGGCTGTAATGGCAAAGTCTCTGCTGATGGTTTGAATCACTCTCTGAAAGTGTAGATGGGCAAATTAATGCACAGAAAGTACTTGTGACAAAAAACCCCATATAATTAAGCCAGCTTTATGGAGTAATGCAAACTAGTAAGAGCAAGGACTGGGGTGAAATGGCAAAAGCCAGTTAGGGTGAAAAGGTTAAGAAAAGAAGCTTAAGCTCACACTCAAGTATGGCCAGATGGGTGTGAAGAAATGACACATTATGAAAGATAGCACAGTGAAAATGTCCTGGCTGCTCAGGAGCATCATTATTTGTATCACACTCCCACCCAGAGGCTTCAAATTAATATCAGGGTCCCATTGTGCTACATATTGCACAAACACGGCAAAAGTCCAAAGTCATAATCACAGGAATAAGCAGAGAAAAAGCATCAGCACAGCAACATGTAGGAGGCAGAGCTTGGATGAGCAGGGAGCAAAGTGAAAAGGTTTCATATCAGAATGACTCTGGATTTCTTACAAAGGATCATGAATCTCTCAATGAACTTGCAGCCCAGTGAGTTCCATGCAGTTCCAGGTGCTATAATGAATGTTTCACAGAGAGATAATTAACCCTCCTCACCCGAAAGCTCTGCAGTGCTAATGCTTTTCAGCACAATCTGTCCATGACACCATGGTAGAGTGAAGAGCCAGCTTTATTATTTCAGTTCGTTCTGCTCCTTTTTACTGCTACTGCTCTCTAAGGTTAATTGTACTCCCTGTACTGATGCACAGTAGTATCTATACATAGACCTCACTGTACGGATTCTTTTTTTTTCTTTTTTCTTTTTTCCCCCTTTTTAATCAATAAGAAGTTAAAACGCCATGCAGCTTTCTCAATAAAATGCAAGGAGTCATCCAGTAAAGTGGGAAAGGGCAAGAGTAAAGGAGCAAACCCTTGACTCTCTCTGACTTAGCCCACTCTACTCTAGGGCTAGAAGAGGATTCAAAGTAGATGAAAGAAAAGACACAGGATCATCCAAATGCAAGCTTTTTCCTTGTGAAAGGTGTATCATAAATGACAGCAAATACCAGGGCCCTGGTTTCTATATCTCAGTCTGCTCCAGACTGAAGTCCAAGATCCAGCTAAATGCCTAGGCTATTCTTTCTCCAGACTACTACATTCATGTTCACCTCAGAGCTATTTGGGACACCAGATCAGTGGGAGTCTCATCAGGGATTTGGAAATATATCTTTTTGGGATGGGTTTCAACCCGTGTGACTACATCCATACCAGCAGTACCAGAGATCTGATCTTTCTCTGTCCCAACCAATCTTATAACAAGGAGCATATAGAGAAGCAGAAAGAACAAGACAAGTCACTTGTAAATATCTTCCTATTTCAATAGCTAAGTGAAAGCCTAGGTTTGGGTTTAAAGTGGAGGCTCAGGTTCACTGCATGCTAATATAAATATTCTGCTGGTTCAGCTATCTTCTCAACACTGGACTCATGAATGGTGTCATGATCATAGTGTGAGATAAAGAGAACCAATGGCACCTCTCAAGATTAAGGACCATCAGAGGAACTCAGTCTTGAAGTCACCATGTCCACAGCACCCCACAACCAACTGAGGGGTGGACAAACGTATGTCTTTTATCATCTTGGTAAATGAGAGGACCTCTGTCTTGAAAGAGCAGCCTGTCCACATTGCTGCTTACAGCACTTTTTCTGCATGGGGTCACCATGCTTCAGACATGACATCCTTCAAATCTGCAGCTCCAGCAGGTGTTTTGCAGCCAGTCCCCAGTTTTCTGTAGATCAGTTTCTCAGGGGTCCACAAACAAGCACAAAGACAACCAAGATCATATGCCAGAGTGCAATACGATTAGCATGTTCAAAAATGTAAGGATTATGACAGATGCACTTCAGCACTGTGACCACTTAGCCAATTAGGTCAGGAAAAAACATCTTTCTCTTATTACATGCACTGCAAGAAATTTATCCCAGTTTCTAATAAAACTGTCATTAGAATCTGATGAAAGCCAAGTGTAGTGTCAGATCATTCCACATTGATGCTTGTTACAGTATGTTCCCAAGATAACCATTTAACACTGCTAACTCTTAGCAAGTATCTTTGAGTTATATTTTTATTTCACTTTGTGAGTGAAAAGATTATTGCAATTTAACAGGGATCTGTAACATATTCATGGTGGTAAGCAGGGAAGAGTTAAATCAGATTATTAATGTCATGCTGAAACCAACTTATGCTGAAAGTAAACAAGCACCTTTGCTCTCTTTTGGATGATCTTGTTTCTTCCCTTGCTTTGGAACAGTTAATACTTAACTTGAACAAATCTCTCCTTGTTTGGGAGTTTAGATTTGAGGAACAGACCAAGACAGATGGTTTCTTTCTCTGCAAGCTATTGATTAATGGATTGTACTAAATGGTGTGACATGCCCTTTAAATGGAATTTACAAGTAATATATTGTATGGCAACTGCATTATTAATGATTTTGATACCTGGTATTTGTGTCTTCCTACTCTGAATTCTTCTTATTTATCCTAGTGAAGGTAGAGGGCAAAAGCTGGTTTCCTCCTGCTTGCTTGCCTTTGTTCTTACAATCATATATATTCCTAGGTTTATTCCCATTATTCACATTACATCTAGCCTGACAACTTTCCTAACTGTATGCAAGCACAAGAAGGAAAAAAAATCTTCTCTTGCAAGAAAATTGTCAAAGCCTCTAGATAAATATATCTATGTAAGAATTGAAGATGACTGGAGAGTTCACTCGTCATTATTAAAAGATGTTTACAATCCTACATAAAAAACAGAGAGAATCAATCCTGATTTTTGTTTAGTTTTTTTCATTAGTTAAAACTTTCTCTGCTTATTTTTCCTGCACTTTGAGAGTCAGCCTGCAGTGCAAATGTACTATTGTGTTTACCAAGAGGCACACTTAACGTATGGGAGACTGAAATAAAAGGCAAAGCAAAATTAAAAAGCATTTAAACAAGAAGGAAAACTCAACAGTATTGTTCACTTCTTATTATTCAGTCTTTTTAGAAGGAGAGAATTTTGAACTCATGGAAACAGAGGGATAGCTCACATAAAATAAAGACATTGCAGAAAAAAATGTGTTTAGTCTTCACAGGCAAAGGCACCAGGGAGATGTTTATTTCAGACCCTTTCCTGAGTTGCTGGAAGAGAAAATATGCTATCAACCTGATGAGTTAAACAACAATAAATCCTGAGAATCTGGTTGACCTGCTGAGGAAACATCTTAGTAAAGTAACTGGCAAAAACAGAAGTGGCACTTCTGTGCCACTCATTAAGGTATTTTGTTGTCACCATCAAAACCAAGGACCTGGCTCGCAACAGGTAATCACGCGTAGAAGCTTTACTGAATATTAGATATTGAAATCAGTCTTTGCTTAAACAGCTCAGAATGATCCAAGGAATGACAGATTAGAGCTATCACCTGGCATATATATCTAAATAAAGATAATATGACAAGGACTGGAGGTAACTGAAAGTCAGAAGTGCCACTTGGGAAGCTTTGAACTTGTAAAAATAATTTACCCATTTCAGAAAGAATGTTCTAGCTTCTAAAACGAGAGAATGGAAAGTAAAATCTGTAAGCGATTGCCTGAAAAAAATCAAAACATCCAGTGCTGCAAGTTTCCAGGAAATCCCAAGACTCTCACTGGGGCATAGTCTAAGTTCAGTTCCATTTCCAACCCTGCTGGACCTAGGGAACAGACTGGGAACCATGCAGGCACAAACTCTGGGAGAAGCATCCAGAGATAGACACCAGAGCTGCGAAGTCAGAGATCTTTCACGTTCACCTCTGCAGCAGGACTCTGGCAAGCCCGATCCCTTGGGCCAGTCTGAAGTGATAATTTTGTCTCAGAATGGAAGATGCTTGAAGCTCAGGCTCTGGATGAGGCAGCCAGTCAGTTAAACTTCTTTTATTGAAAATAAACTTCCCCTCCTACCATGCAAAAAAAATTAAAATTAGCTTTTTTTTTTGATGGAAATAGCCAGTGTTATTGAACAACAGACTGATCCAATAGAGAAAGGAGAAGAAGTAATTACCATTGGTGACAGGCAGGTGTGAAAGTGTGGGTGTGCTCTCTGCTGAGCATGTCAGGATACAAACTAAACCCTATGCAATAATTACATTGTTCTACCCTGTGCCATGGTGTGACACACAAAATCTCAATATGTCAAAAGACCACCATAAGAAGAACAAATATTGAACAGGGCTGTAAAAACTTTAAACAATGAAGTAAAAATAGATACAATTCAATATTCATCAAAGTAATTTCAGGGACAATTGCTGCATTCCAAGAACAAATATTACTTACAAGCATTTGATTCATCTAGGGTGAATTTTTTAAACCTTTAATGTCTCAGAAAAACTCATCTGAACTCCATCTTTTAAAAGTTAAACCAGAGAAGGGAGCTTTTTCTCCACCAGTTCTTTAGTCTCCAGGCAGTGTCTGAACAGTCCACTGAAGACACTGGAAACATTTTCAGGAAGTGTGCAACTCTTCAGATCTTGTGCAGCACTGAAAGCAAACAAGGCTTGATAGAGAAGATGGGTTTTTAAGCCTAGACATCTTCTCAGGTGTTTTCATGCAGAAGTTGAATTTTCTTGAATCCATTTATTGAGTGGAATGTATTGAATTTCCTTAAACTAGAGATTATTTTGGCCTTGTTTTTTGCATCATTAAGCAAGTTTGTTTTTCTGTTTAACATGGGGTTTTACACCACTTTCAATAGCATGGTAAATGTCTTCCATGTTCCAGTTCAATGTCAAACTTCCTGAGATGCCAGCTGTGCTTAGGTGCACAAAACTTCATCTCTCAGACATATATACAGCTTCACAGTCAAAACGAAGTGTTACTCACAAAGCAACAATATACACTGGAGATTTGATAAAAGAATCCCATTGTGAAAGAAAGTTACTGTTTTTGTAGACTCCATAAGAACTGGATAAAATAAGAAGTCATCTGGTATATATGGCCAGTCTATATAGAAACTGACCCAGATTGTACTTCAAATTTTAAAAATTGGTTAGAATCTGTTTTCTAAGTTATATTAATTAACCATTTTTTACAACCTGTTTATTTAGACCCCAATTAAAAAAAAAAAAAAAAAAAAGGCTTAGGAGCCTTTCAGTCCATTTGAAGACAGCAAGTATCAGAAGTTTTTTTAAAAAAATAAACATGGTGTCATGGAATTTTCAGATCATTAATGAAAATACAACACAAATCACAGTTTCTAATCTAAGAATGAAAAGAAATGAAAAAAAAAACCTTGCAAAAATCATCTAAATATCTGAGTGCCTTGGTTTGAAAGACAGGTGTCTACTAAAGAAGGCAGGAGCCTCCCTTGGAATGGAAAATGTAAACACCTTCCCTCCAAATTATCATAATTTTGAAATTAAGGGGCTTTCAGGCAATTATATGAGAAATAGGAATAACAGCTCTTTACTAATATATATAACAAGAAACAACAGAAATACTGGCTTAACCTGACAGAGGCAGGATATGACCTAACATCCTGCCAGGCATGGTGGTGGTAGCAGTCCAATTAGGTGGTGGCTGCAGTCCTCTTTGAAGTGGTTCTCTTGAAGCAGTGATCCTGTAGAAAGGCCTGGTGCTCCTCAGAAGATCCAGGAGTGGTTATGTAGCTCTTGCCCTCTAGGAATCCAATAAGTAAGGCTGCTTGTGCTGTTCCAAACCCCAGATTATATCCAGGTGGGAATGCTTGGTTCCTCCCCCTGGGTGGAGCACCTCACAATGGGACGATGTAATTCTATGAGTCATGTGGTGGGTCCTTGATAGCCCATTAAACAGAGATAGCTCCTAGAGGGAGTTATCAGGTGTGAGTCATGGTAGGAGATAAAGAACACTGCCCCACCTGCTTTAACAGCTTGTGAAGATGATAATAGAATACATGCTTTTGGTTACATCTTACATTGTAACCTAGGACACTGAACAACTTTCTAAGCAGGAATTCTGTAACATTTTATCTACTTATCTGCAGGTTTTTTACAATAAGCCAATATTTCAAATGCATTTCATTGATTTTTGAGTTAAAGATAAGCACTAAAGTTAAAAACCCTTTTTTCCTTTTTTAACTGAAGTAATGATACCAATTGAGGAACATGATAATTTTTTCCAAAAGTGTGCTATTTCCTTATAACTCACAAGATTGTTATAACAGAAATTAAACTGACAAAGAAAAACACTGCAAGGAAATAAAGTAAATTTACTGATGGAATCACTTTCAGAAAAAAGTGTAAACAATCAGGTATATTTAATTACTTTTTCAAAGATAACAGAGTGAAGAAATGTATTTCTTTCATTAACCTACCCAGTCCTATGTTTCAAGTTACAACTTAGGAGAGGCTAATATATTTGTGTGTTGAGTCCAGAGCTAGCAAACGCCCATGATGAAAAAAGAAAGTCTCCTCTATCCAAAGTTTTCTCATTTGCTTATTAAAACAAAGTGAAAAGTCAAATTATTGTCTTCAAGAAGTTAACTGAAATTATTTTTAATTCTCCTGATTTAGCAGCATTGCAAGATGAAAATATGTACAAATAAAACAAAATTAACTATAGGTTTTCCTATAATAATATGTTTCCATTCACCTATAAGTCACCTCTTTGACCCAAATTATTTCTTTCTGAACTGTTTTTTTACACATTCTCTAAAGATTTCTTTTTCAAGGGACAATACTTGTAAAGGAGTGCAGATTTTCTGAAGCTCAGCTTACACAGAAGACAAGAATATAAATTCTACAAAAATATATACATAAACTCACATATATACAGACAAAATACAAAAATCAGAAGTTTGTGGATGCTTCACTGAAGAAATAATGACGTCTAAAATTCAAATTCTTATCTTTGGACCTTCCGTGGGCAAATTCAATGTCTGCAAAAGCAGAAACCCCACCATCACCACATCAGTGATGAATGTGGCACATGGTAATCACAGGTCTCATTGCCATATAATTTGGTGGTGAAACACTTGCAGCGTGTCATACATTCCCAGGACTATTCCCACTAAACAGGTAACTACATATCATAGTAAGGCATGGAGACAGTCAGCATCTCAGTGACAAGTTCTCCTACTCTGTGAAGTGGCCATGGCAACTGAACTACCTTCCCTATTCTTCCTCCTACCTTGTCAAAAAGCATTAGCAGAAAAAGTTTTTCTGTTGTACTTTTTCCTTGATAACAATGTTGATTTTCAAAGGATTTAAGTTTGAAGAGAAAGAAGTCAGCACCTTATATTATGAGAATGCCCCATTTCTTTCAGCATCTCTAGAGAGAAAAGTTACCTCTTTGGAATTAATAAATTTTTGTGTACTTTTGGAAAAAAAAATCAAACAAAATACACCAATCAAAGTGAGACAGAGACAGTAATTTTCTCTTTCACGGGACATATTAAAAAATGCATATATATATATGTCAAAATAATAAAAACAATATATATTTCATCCCCTTTGGGAATGAGAGAAGACTATGAGCAATGATCAATGCATAGCTATCCAGGATAATGCAGGAATGAGACAATAGACAAAAAGATGAGCATTTAGAAAAATGCAAACCTGCTAATCCCAAACACACTGTCAGTGGACTGTACCAAGTTCTATGTTTAAGAAATGCCTGAGTGCATTTAAAACTCAAGCTGAGTCCCATCTACTTCAAGACCTGAGGCAAAAGAAATTTGGCCTTTCCTCCACTCCACCACAATGAACCCCTCTATATGCTGACTGCCCAGCCTCTGGCTTGTACTGAAAGATAGCCAGCGAGTTACTGCTACATCATCACAGCTGACACCGTACCAGCAAGGATGTATCTGCAATGCCAACTTACTGCAGGAGTCATGCTCTGCCCAACCAGTCCAGAGCATTGCCCAGCCTTGTCAAAATACCTGCTATTCCCAGGGGCACCTGAGACCTTTTGGTGAGGTGAAAATGGCCCCAAAGTGCTTACAAAGACAGGCTGTCCCCCTCCTTTGACTTTGAAAAGAAGGAGTGCTCTCACCTTCCTCAGGAAGCAGAAGGTCAGGAAATATCTGCATTTAAATAGAAATAGCGCTAACACCAGGAGCAGCTCATAATTAGGGATTATTATCCCAGCAATATGGAATGATTGATACAGAGTTGAAGCTAATGACTTCAGAGATGATTAGGTCATTTTGTCACCAGTTGTTTCCTCTGTCTATAGACACAAAAATCTGTTTACCTTAACCACTGCAGAGCTCTGCATGATGCCTGATGGGTAGAGAAGAGAGTATAAACTGTGACACTGTAATGCACTACGATATAAGCTGAGCACATGGGAGATAAATGTTGAAATCAAAGAGAAAACTTGGCATTTGTTTAGGTAAGCAAGCTGCAGCACAACTGAAGATGGCTTTGACTGTCTTTCAGGAATTTCTGCATCAGACTTGAGTGCCACATCTGAAACCTAGTGAGGTTTGAACTGAATTTACTGTTTTCAATAGTTACAAGTACTCTTTTTTCCGTTCCATTCTTTTCATTTGAAGCAAAGTTCAGAAAATGTTTTGGGACAAAAATGTGCAAGCAAAACCACAAAAAACCTTTCTACGTGAAAATGTCTGAATATACCTAAATGAGGTGGTACAAGACTATCATACCTGTAAAAAATCCAGTCTTTTGACCTGATTCAACACAAGAGGATCTGCTTGTACTTTTAAAGGCAACAAGTCTTAATCACCTACTTAAGATAAGCATGTTTTCACATGCTTCCCTGAACGGAGAAGGAAAAAATCCTACCTCTCTAAGTGCATTGCTGAATCAAATATTCAATAATGACCTTTGAGTGGTTGCAAATGAGTCCTGAGTGAATGTTGAGTCAGCAGAACTGCTGGGACTCCTGGGCCCACTTCTTCATAACCAAGGCAAAAACAAGCAAAAATGAGCTCTTCTCCCTATGCCCTCAGGGGTGGGAGGTATCTCACTAGTCTCACCTATGACCTCTTCATTGCTTAAGATGTGCAACACACCTCAGTTAATTTATACCCTGAGCTCAGGAAGGATACATGAGCTGGACACCTTCATCACTCCAGTAATGGGGAAATAATCAGGGGAGATAGTGCATTGGAGGGTAGGCCCCCGAGGGAGAAGGGAAGAGGCAGGGAGGGATCAGGAGGCCATGCCTGATGCCATCTGTCATTACTGCAGCTGCCTCATGAAAGACAACCTTGTAATAGAACCCTACTAATTTCTTTGTAAAGTATCTCATTAGTCCCTCCCTTCCTGAACTGCCTCTCTATTAAAAAGTGGTAAATTAATTCTGCCATTCTCAGTTCCAGCCTGTCCCCTTACTGAAATGAAGATGAGTCATGCTGGCCAGGACTCAAGATAGAGATAATTATACAGGGGCCAGGGAAAGTACTTCATTTGCTGACTGCTGAGCTGCCCTATCAGTAGTGGAGATGGGATCTCCCATCCCTCCCTTTGCTCTAGGAAACTCTGGACAGAGAATAAGAGGGTATGGAAAATGAATATTCCTTCGTGAAAATATTCTATACACAGGCTCTGCATAACATGTTATTGTAACATACACCTGACTGACCAGAAACAGTGAATTTGAGGAGTCTGATACTGGGAGCAGACGTCAGTGCTGTGAAGGTCTTCCCTGTGCAGCTCCCAGCTGTGGTCATGCGGTAACCCCTGGGTGCAGGACAGTGTGTGTGAGTGCTATCCAAACATGTGCACAGTGGTATGAGTGCTCTCTTTGCCTGCTCATGGGGGTGCCTGCCTGTGCCAGCTGTGCAGAAAGGGTATGCTGGAGGGCTGCAGCCAAGGCTCTGACCTTCCCCTCTGCAGTCAGTGGCTGCTTCTGAGAGGAAAACATCCCCCCTCTCTGTGCACAGTATTTCTGACTTCCATCACACACACACACACACACACACAAGCACACTCTGCTGACTTCCACCGGGCATTTAATTTCTGGCAGGCAGTTTATGGGTCATAATGAATCTGAGAATTTGACTGATTTTTCTTTTAGCACTTTGCCATCTTAAACATTGACAGGATCTCAGAGCCCCTGCTACTTTTCACAGCCAGCTAAGTGATGCACTGATGTCTCAACAGCTACATTTGAATTCAGTTTTGTGCAAGACAGAAGCATCTTCTAGATGTGCTGGATTTTAATTGGGTAAGGAAAGAAAAGCAAAAAGTTATGAGTAATCTGAGAAAAAAACCCCTTATTTTATCCACCCAAACTTTCATCAGTGAGCAAAAATAAAACAACCTTCTTCACCACCATAATCACTGTCCTCCATTCTTTTTTTTTCAGAACAACGAATAACTGTATTTAGAGCTATAAGAGACATTATTTTATTTTTATTGTTTAAATTTATATGTTAAGTTTCATTTACATCAGAACAACAAGCACCCCAGAGAAGGTCCTCATATTTTCCACTGTTCTGCTGTATAACAGTTGAGAGAAAATTAAATTAACAACAAATGTTGTATATGCTCGAATAATGTCCATTACCCACACCTCCCACACTCTAAATGTTGCCCTTAAACAGAAGCAGAGTCATTCTGTGCATGTATGCTGCTATAGCAGGCAGGACCACTAGCAAGTGTTATACAGGATACCCAGACAGAATCCCCCAGAGTGGAGGCTGCACAGGAAACCTGGGCTTGTAGGAAATCTCCAGTAGAATTAACACTGAAATATATAACCAAGTAACTTTGAAAAATTTTTATAAGAAATTAAAAAAACAAATCAACAATAGTACAGATGTACCTCCTCCTTTCTTATCTGCCCTAAAGTGTCTTTTTTTCCTTTTTTCTCTTTTAATATATTCTTTCATATACAAAGTGTTTTCAAGATAACGTAGTCAATGCATTAACCAAGAGGATCAGCATGGATCAGCACAGTGCAGAGGTGACGTCTCTGTGACAGAGCATGGTTCAGGTGGGTGATTCACCACGTAACAGAAACAGGAAGAAGAAATTGTGAAGGCAAATATCTCTGACCCTCTCAAAGATGTTTATCCTCCTCTCTGTCCATCTTAATCACTACATTTACCATCCAGACAACTGCTTTGATGAGCAAAGAGTAACTCTGCAGCCTGCAGAGAATAACTGCCCGGCTTGCCCAAGAATCTGTAGAGGTCAAGCTCTTCCAAATATCCATGATAGCTTTCCCACATCACACCTAAACTGGTTGTTTGCTGGGTGGCTGAACCAGGGTCACAGCACAGTGACCTCATTGTTGCCATCTGTAGAAGCAAAGACATGGCTAGTGAACCCAGGGAATGCAAGACACTGAATCAATGTCTTCACATGTGACCAAATATACACTTGTGTAAATGATATGCAAAACTGAAAACAGAAAGGACACCATCCATTCAGAGAAAGAAGGGGAAACAGATATCAGATCAGAGGAGACTGCAACCACTAAGACAATTCATCTGATATAGAGCCTTGAAGTTTGCCCTTAAAATGAGCACAGTAGAGACATATTGTTCCATGGCTTACAAATTACTGACCTCTGGTACTCAGATTCAAAGTAGAAGCCATAGCTGGCAGTGGTCTGCTGGTTTCAAGCAAAGATTTGAACACAGTTTCTACACTCTTCCAAGATAATATCCTAACCACTGGCCTCTAGGAGAGCTTTACCTCTGTCTCCAAATCTGTTCTAGATGGTGTGAAATAGCCACTGGGGTGTAGAAGTGAAATCTCATTGTTTCAGTTTGCTAATTCCTCAGCTGCTGAGCTACCCACACTTTCTTTCTGGGTTTCCTTCCATATGGACTTCACAGAATATTATACAATAAGGCTTGTCTATGAATACCTGAAGAATTCATTAATCTTTCTGTGTGTTTGCACGATCTACACTGAGTGTCATGTACTCACACTTACCAATAGAGAGTGAGGAAAGTGGGAGGTGATTCATTATTGCAAGATATTCTCTAATTCGCACATATGTTGAATTTTGAAAGGGGCTGTGGACAGACGTGTTAAAAGGGTGCTGGCTTCTAAGTACCTTTGGGAAGTTTGCAACAAAGACTTGCTTTCTGATCTCTTCTTGAAATCTCTTTTCCTTCTTTAATAAAAGCAAAATCACGCTATGAATACAGGTAGCTGCTTTGTGGATTTTCAGTACACTGCTGCCTCTGTAAAAACTCTACAGATTAAACCTCCAGACCTGTAATTTTAGATTTTCTCCACAGATTAACATTCCTAGGTATATGGCGTGGAACACTACTCATGTATTCACTTAGCAGTTTCACTCTATATCCTTATTATTTGCCTGAAAGACATGTAGTCGTAGCAAACTACAGACAGATTCATTTGTCTGTCTCAGGAGGGTGAAGAGCGAAGAAAATTATGACAGAATATAACTCAGTACATTCAGAGTGGCTCAATATCTTGAATTGGATTGCTGAAAGACAGCTGCCAACCCCCTTATTTGGAAGAGAACCTCTGCATTACATTCGGGCTGTACATTTTGCTTTTAGCATCAGCTGCACAGAAAATATAATTGAAGAGATGTGAAACTAAATATTTTTGAATTAAGCTTTTATAAGAAATTAGACCTAAGAATTTGAGGACTGTTTGCTCCAGATACCACATGGTCAAGAATGTGCATGCCTTGCATCTCTTCAGCTCTCCCTCTGATTCCCCATCCTATGTAAGAGACCTGTGATGCTGAGGTAGCGTAAAGGGGCTGCATCAACATCCATGAGCAGAAAATTCTCCAGTTCATAGGAAACACCCTCTCAGTCCCAGCAATCACAAGCTGACTCTTGCCCTGTGCCTCTTTCCTGGCCTGGGAAAGGTGATGTCTCAGGGCCAGAGGTTGTGACAGAGAGGGGTCACACTGCACATTATTGTTGGCACAGAGGCTATTAAAGGATGTCAACCAAGCAGGGGAATTAGAGTAGCGCAGGTGAGCAACATCTGAATTTGGGCTGGCCTGGCTCATAAGGGAAATGTAAATGGGTTTATCAAAATTGCATTAAGATTACAGAAGGTGGGTCATGTCAGCATTCCTTGATGTATTGAAAGAAATCTTTCTCTTTCCATTTTTCGCCCCCAACTTGCATCAGTATTTATCAGCGATTCCATTTTTACTCTAAAATACTGTGACCAATATGATTACATCACTTCTGTTCTCTCTCCATCTGTCCCTACATTTTGATGGAGAAAGCTACCATCAAGTGGGGATGAGAACAGAGAACATGCAGTGAATAAAAGCACAATTTAATAAAAAAAAATAAAACAATTGTTTTCTGCTATGTTTTATTCTGTAAATGTATGTATAGTCAAGAATTACTAGAAATGAAGCATATATCCTCAGTGGGGAAAAAACCTCTTACATATGTATATGTTGGTATGTTTATATGTATATATATATATCCACATACGTGTGTGTGTGTGTCCATTTATATTGTAAACAAACAACTATAGTTTGCACTAATCACAGACATTTCAGGTAGAGGTCCAACCTGTGGCCAGCCCCACGCCAGGACAGGCTGTAGATACTGCCACCTTGAGAAATTACCACTGCCACAACCAGTAACATATTTTTCCAATTAGTTTCAGGGAGGAAATGAGACATTTTTCTTTGTTAATGCCTCTCTCTCTTCCTCTGCTTGCCCATCCATTTTATGCTTCCTGATGGTGCTCAGGAGGCTGTCAGGTTCCCTCCAGCACACTTCCTGCTTCCACCCAGCAGGAATAAACTGTTAGTGCTTTGTTTGAAATGATTCCTGAGAAGTCTGATTCCTCTCACCAAAATGTGAATAATTGTAGCATTTGACTCTTGGCTTCCTCCTCAGGGATCCTTCTGAGTTAAACAGTTATTGAATTTATCCTAACAGAGATTGCCAAAGAAAACTTTATTTGAAGGACAGAGGGGGGAACAAACTGTTTGCTGAACTGAAAAAAGTTTGAAATACTATAAAGGGAGAGAAAAAGTCCCATAATGGAAGGTGGAAATCTAGGACAGACAAATCAGGCCATAAAACGTAAGATCAACACAGCAGTGGGAAGCAGGAAAGCATATCCTGGGCCAAACATATCAGTGGAGACTATTACACACGCTGACCTCAGATGTCATATACAACATGCATCTGCAAACCACCTCATACTTCAAAGTCCCACATTACACCAAGCTCAACAAGTCCATGCTGGAAATGAAGAGGCCTGTGTCAACAACACTTAAGTGCTCAGTGTATGAATCTAAGATAAAGACATCTTCAAACCCATGTATCCAGTCTTTCATTTCGAAACTAAGGCCACTGCCTTTCCTATTTTAAACATCAAGAATGTGGCTCTAAGTAAGGAAAATGTGGTCATCCTTCTCAACCCATCTGCTTAGCGTATGCCTTTTAATTGCACAACATCCAGTCCAGTGAAGAGGCAGAAAAGCATGGTAGAAACAACACAGCTCTAAGGAAGGGAGCTTAACTCTCTTTGGACCCATCCACCATGAAGTACTAACAAGGCTCCTTGAATAACAGTAACGTGAAAGCGCTAAGGAGCTCCATCCAAGACAGGTGACTTCAAACTTCCAGCTACTTACAAGTGCAAAGTTCATCTGAAAAAGATGAGCATAAGTACTTGAAAGAAAGTTGCTCTCCAGGTGTTCTAGCAACAGTTGTCTATAAAAGGTGTCAGAGATCAAATCCTGCTTTCTGTTAGATTTTTAGCTCAGCTGTGAAATTGGTAGGTGGTCCCCTACATGGAGCAGTAGCGTCACACTTCGGCTTGCACATAAACTGTGTCATCTGCCAGTAGTAATGACATAGTAGCAAAAGCCTAACAGAGGATCCCTTACAACTGAAATATCCTGTTCTGCAAGACATTATAAGCAACAGTGTGGTGGTGTATTTTTCCATTCCTTTCCTTACCAAATCACCTGCCCTTTCTACATGGCTCTCCCTTCCCCGCCCCTAGTCCTAACCACTCCCTCAGATTCTCCCTATTGGTTTCTGTGCCCCAACTCCGCCCATGTACTGCCCCCTGTGCCCTGAGACCATTGGTCCATGTGCTCTCTCCGCCCCCCCCCCCCATCCCCAAATAAAACCACAGGCTCTATGCCAAGTGGCTGTGCTGTGCTTTTGGGAACCATGTAGTAAAGGTCCTGTGCAGTCCCCGTGCAGGGAGCCTTCTCCCCTCCCTTATCGCCACCATGTTGTGGAGCAGACAGCTATCCAGGACAGCATGGGCAGCCCGGAAGGGGCTACGGGAAGCAGCAGAGCTGCTCTCCCCAAGATAACCCTGCAGAGCTATCCGGGAACACTGTGGCATGCCATGCCACCGCAGGAAACAACATACTGCAACACAACAGAGTTCACAGTTGTGCTTGTGGCATATTTTGTCATTTTTTAAGGGTTTACACTACGATCTCAAGTTATCTCTACAATGAGTTCTGTTTGTGCATGGGAAACACTTGTGATAGTGGTCAGAAAATAGAGGTCTTACTAAGGGAGGGAAGGGAGGTAGGGAAATGCTAGACCACATTTTTATGGATTACAAAATCAGCATCAGGATCATACATGCTTTCAGAACATTTTCATTCTATACAAAGATTATACTCCACTGATAACCAGGTGCTTTCCACAAAATCGTCTCCCACATTATCCCTTACAATTTAGATTTTCCCTCCCATGTTCATCTGGGAAAATGAATGAGAGTGACAAGGTGTACAGAGGAAAGGAGATGGGTCCAGTCTGTGTTCATGGTGAGTTTAGAGAAACAACATGTTAAGGATCACCCTTTAAACTCCCAAATATCCATGAACATGAAGAAGAAATACGAGGAAACCTGAATTGGTGACCTCCTGAGCAATGGAGTGAAAACAGAGGGAAAGAGAGGCCATAACTGCTGTCCCTCTAAAACACAGCATTCTCATGTTGATCAGTAACAAATAAGGAGTGCTTTTTCAGCAATGGGTATTCAAAACCAGTCCCTATTCTGTCCCAGAGCAACCATAACTGTACACAAATTTATGAGAGCAGTCATGCTACATCAGATGAAAGGTCACTCTCTGCTAATACCTAGGGAGAAGTATAAGAATGCAGCAAATGTGATTTCCTCAGTGCCTCTTGCAAGCTTTTTGTAACATGAGACTGAGAGACCTCTGAAGCCAAATAGTGTTTCTGTGAATACGATGGTTCTCAATGGAGTCCTCCTGCAAGAACTCATCCCATTTTATCTCAAACATATACAAACTTTCAGCCTGTGGCAAGGAGCTTTGTTCTCCAAGGATTTAAGACCCAACTCTGATCTGACAGAGTTACGTCATCTTGGCATGGAGTTCTGAGGAAATCACCTCTGGAAAACAGCTGTGAGAAAGTCTTCAGAACAGAAACCTTAAAGATAAGAAAGGGAAAATTAGGAAGCTAGGATAGTTGGGCCAGGGACTGTGGGTAGCTCAGAGATTCAAGAAAAAAACACCAAAGTGGAAAGGTAGAGAATCCTAGGGGAAAACCCAGGGAAATGGCACCTCATCATCATAGAGGATTGGCTCGAGGGAGCAGCAGAAATCAACCCTTCCCCCCCAACCCATGTCTGCTTTGTCAGGAAAGACTCTTGAGGTACTTTATCAGGTGGTGAGACTGCCAGCATTTTGCCTTGTAGTTCTCTAAATCCTCTCTCTCTCAGGTGTGTTGTCTAATAAATATTTACTTTAAGCTTGCAGAGTCTTTTTGCAGACAACTGAGGTGACAAAATGAAGTATCTCAATGAGGGAGGTTTGCACTGTTCAAAGTAGAAGTAAGGCACTCAAAGATACATGCAGCACAATAACAGATGAATGTGCATGAGCCAGGCTTTAGCACTTGAGACTTCTAAGTGAATAACACCAGTATGTCTTCCTCATCCAGGATTTTTACCCAGTATTTCTTTTTCGTTTGTTTTTACAGTTACTGTGCAGAAATAAGACCCATATTCTTGGGCCACTACCAAGCCTGACAAGAGACATGCACAATACATACAGATTTTAAGGTCAAACTCACTTTGTGGGGAACCAATACCATTATGGAAGCAAATACAGTATTCTGAGAATTAACACTACTTTCCCAAGGAAATAAAGTAGATGTAAGACACAGGGAGTGTGTAAGATGTAAGACACAGTAAGAAACTGTCACTCCAACATACTCATGTCATCAGATGGAAATATCTCAGTCATTTGGGATAACACAGCACTGGCAGAGGATCTTGCTCTGACAATAGATGCTTTGCCTTTTATATAGCAGCAGGAAATTATCATCTGTCTTGAATACATAAATGCCTTAGTCCATTCTCATTATCCCTTGACTCACAAAAACATTAGAATTCGCTTCACGGTGAAAGTCCTAGTTAAGTGTCTGTGGGAGACAAATACATATGGGGCATGGTGGCAGAGAGAGGGGAAGGTGCTGTTTCATATGTCAGCAGGGGAATTATTTAGTCATGTATGCCTCACGAATGTGGTAAATGTTGCCTTAAAAGTCTCTTCCAGTTAATAATTAATTTTCTAAATACAAACATGTTCTCCTCTCACAAGAGAAAATACACTGCTCACTGAAGAGCTCATGCTTACTCAAAAGTTCCCCCTTTATTCCTCTTGTACATCGTGTCTACCCAAATTCTTTTGTAGCAGCAAACTTTAAACAAATATGCATGTGCTGCAGATGTCCCCATGTTCAGGAAGGATCTAAACCAGCTGTTAGCCATGGAGGGCATGTGCCACATAGGATAGGCATACAAACACTAGCCAATTCATTATCATATCTGCCAGCTTGCTTTCATGTAATTGTCCAAAAATGATTCTTGAAGACACCCCTGGATAATCACTGTGTATAGTCAAGAGAGAAAACCCACAGAAACATTGAATGCTAGCCTGTCCACAAGCTTGAAAATGTTATTACTGTCAGTAAGAGTTATTAATAATTCCAGCAATATAAGAAAGAAAATCCACATTGTATTTAACAAGCTTTTGCCTTGTCCAAAAGTACAGGACTGCAGATACTGGGCATGGAGATGTATGTGAGACAAGGCACCTGCCTGCAAGTTCATGGCATCTCACCTGGGGTTTCTGGTTTTGATGGAAAGTAATGAGAGTTTGGCAGCTTTGGCCAAGTATTTAAGTGTTCTTGTAATTGCCTCACAACCCTCCAGTCAATCTGCTACAAATGTGTGTCTGGAATAACAGAGTCCCAGAGCTAAAGCAGCAGAGTTGATGTTAAGTCAAAATTGACTTTCACAGCTTCTGGCTATAGTGACCCTCATTCTTGCAGCCAAGACTCAATACCCTACCAGTAAAAACTACTAAAATTTATCTTCAAACTGCTAATACAAACTGAGGAGAAATTGCCAACACAATAAACCCCAAGATCATTAAAGCACAGAAGAACTTTTTTGACACACTCCATGTACTTCAGCTAGTGATCTTGTGGTGGTTTAAAACCAGCTGGGAAGTAAACCCCAGGTAAGACACTCCCTTTCCCTCTGCCCCTCTCTGGTGAGAGGGACAGAGGCAGAGACTATGGATTGAGATAAAAATTTACTAAAAGCAAACAATAATGGAGAATTAGGAACATGCAGTAACAGCAACCATATTAATAAGAAAAGTATACAAAAGAGAAGGTGCTTTACACACTAAAGGTGTTCACCACCTCAACTTAGTTCTGCCTGGCCACTGAGACAAAAACAAGATGGCAACATTCCTGCAGCTCAGCAGTGACACACAGTTATTCCTGAGAAAAAGACAAGACAGCAGATGCTCTCCATAGCTAGTGCCACATGGTCTCCTGAGACAAAGACAGGATGGTGGGTGCATTCCACAGCTGGCATTCCCCATCCCCAGGCCTAAGACAACAAAAAATAATGATGGACAAACCTCCAAAAAGCCAGATCATCCATGTTGCATCTCCCACCTTGCAGACCGCTGGGCTTGGTTGTGGTCAGCAGTACTCGGCTTGGCTTGGCTTGGCTCCTCTGTGCTGCGCTTGGGCTGGGCTGGTTCACAACTCAATACCAATGACCATCTTAGGAGCAGTCTTTCTTCAGACATCCAGTTGCCTGAATATTCCTGAATGGCAGGAAGCAGTGTGAGTGAGCTAACCCAGCACCATGAATTTGTGACCCTGCTTTGACTGAGGCTGCATTTAACAGGCTCTCTATCTCAGCGTTTTCTAATATACTCATCACTGTGACACAGAGCACATTTTTGGCTTCCTCACTGTTGTGCAGGGGATACATTCCTTGTATGAAAGCCCTGCTGACATTTATGGTTTTGCACTGAGTGGAATAAGCAGCCACATTATTAAACACATCCCATTCAGGATGTAAGAAGAGAGGAAATCTAACTGTCTCCTCCAACAGCATTCAGCTTTCTGGGGATTCATTTATTTCTTCCAAACCTAAGCTGAAGCACAAGCAGCTACTTGAGGCCTGTAATACACATGGTTTGCACATAATGACCCAGTCTCTTCCTTTTCAATTTTTGGACCAAGTGCGGGTGCCAGTGAATGCTGTTTCCCACCTCTTTTGGCATAGCGTGGCATCACAAATCATAACTTACCCAATCCCAGTCTAAACAGTCTTGTAGGCTGTTGGCAACAGAAAAAAAATCCTAGGGCTCTTCACATAATTTCTCACAATGTTAAAGGAACGTTAAGAGACTGAAATAGTACTGGACTATTCTTTTCCAGCTGTGCCAGAAGCCTATATATCCTCTTGATGCATTAACAATGGAATGTGAGGATACTAAAGAAATCCATGAATTACAATTGTCAAAATGAAGCTATTTTTAGCAAATGAAATGGAAGATCACAAGAAGTGGCCAGACTAGTTAGGACAAAAGAAAATTTACTCAAAACTTTTTCCCAAACTGACTGGGCTACACACAGGGCTTTAGCAGGTTAGCAGACACTAGCAACAGGGAAGGTGCATTAGGGCTGCAGCAGAGGATTGCTCTCTACACAAGACTCCTAAGTACATCTGAAAGCCCTGTTTTAATTGGGGCAAGCAATGAATGGGTCTGCTGCAGCAGCTTCCTTTGGGAAAATTATTTCACAATCCCAGTAAATCTTGCCATTAAAGACTGCTTTCTGACCAGCACAGTGACTTTTCACTGGCCTTGATCTTCACGCACACAAGCAAGTTCACTTAGCATTTTTTCATTCTTCTCTTATACAAATCAACAAGCAGAGGTTGTAAGATTCTTATAGGCAGGGGTTTGGAATTGGCATTTTTGGTATCTCTAATTCCACAAAACTTGAGAAATTGTGTCTTTTTGACCACCCTCACTCCAAAACCTTTGCCTTGAAAGTCCATCAAAGCTGTCACATTTTATTCTCATTTTCTGAGTGATGTCACTGTCATCAGCTTTTTACTTCTTTATCCCATTATTACCTACACGGCTTGGCTTTAATATTTTTTTTTCATTTCAAATTCTCTGGCCCTTTCAGTAGCATAAAATTTTTTCTTATAGACTTATTTCCTTGTAAGATCATAAACCTTAAACTCCCTCAGTGTATGGTATGTACATAATCCAATATGACACAGACAGACAGATAGCATCCCAAGTTAAGACCTCCCCAGTGACCCCCCATGCAGTTTTCCTCTTTGAATGTATTGATTTTAAATATACTCCTTGGGTATAGTCTCTCATTATTTGCTCCTTCTTGGGGGTGAATTTTTTTTACTAAACAATAACTACCATTATTAGTGCAGACAACAAAGTTAGACTTTTAAAGAAAATTAATGAAACCAAATTGTTGTGGCTGCAATTTGTAATTGTCTGGATGTCACATGCCTGTCTCATTCCTTCTTTATTCCAGGAGGGCAAGAGTAAACAGCAGTAAGAAAACCAGATACTCTAGTTGTGTCTGGTACTAAAGCCTTTGCATTTCATGATCCATGCCTTTCTTCTCTTGGCTTATTAAAAATATAGAAGGCAATGTCATTTTTTCTTGGTGAATATTGAACTGATGTCACCCAAAAGAATCTGATCTTATATACGTTCAATTACTTCCTATCTTTCAGTCTTCCTCTGCACCCAAGGAATGTGTTTTGTTGACTCTAGTCAAGAGCCAGAGTGTCAGCTGGAGGGGGGGAATAGGAAAGACCACCATCTACTTGGAAAGGCATATCTGAGCTTTAATTTAAAGTTGTCAACAAAAATAACAACTTCTCCATAATTTTGCAACTTTTCCTCTTGTAAATTTCTCAGTTATTCTATTCTGATCTTTTTTATGTACGCCTTTCAGTGAAATTGACAATGGCTTAAAAAAAAAGTCTATTTGATGTTTTGTGCTGTTGAAACAGAAGAACAGATGGTAGCAAAAACTAACAGGAGACCTCTGCAGACAGTTCTGAAAAAAAAAGGGCAAAAAATGTTGTTTAAACCACCAGTATTAACAGAAAAAGAAAGGAAGAAAAAAGTTACTATAATCTGCCTCTAAAATAAGCTCTTCTTCATAGAAGCATATGTTTGTATTGTATTACCAGTAATTTCATGGTGGGAAAAGCTAAATGATCTCAGATCTGACACAGGCTAAAGGCAAGATTTACCATGGTTCAGCTGTCTTTTAGGAGCTTTTTCAGCTGCACTAAATCCTATATTTAAGATCCAACACAGATTAGTTAATCCAACAAAATGTTTCAGTGCATTGAACTGTGGTGGACTATAGCAGAGCAGAAGGGAAGGAGCCATGTTGACCTCCACGACTGACTATTCACTAATGTCTTTAAAATTTTCTGCCTAATTTCTTGTTCTGTGGAATGCAGCTCAGAAATCTTTGACACCAAGACAGATTCCTATTACTTAAGTCCAGCAGGAAAACATTATTAATAGATTAAAAAGATACCTGCTCTCTAAAATAAATAATAAAAACTTACATTTGCACTGCATATAAGATGATCATTATCCTGTATCCCCAGGCTGCCATATTATTCTAAAGTTGCTTCTTCTTATCCTTATCGCTGGTTACAAATATCATTTCAGACCTGAAAAACTTCTTACTACAATTTTCACCAAATCAGATAACTTCTTTTAGGAATGTTTATTTTAAAGACTAAGCATTTTCTGACCAACAGAAGAGTTTTATTGGATTGTCTGTGTGTTAGTGTCGTAATTTTCCAGCCACAAATTGTGATGAGGCAACATATCTGACCTCACGTTGTGGAAAAACATATGGTTGCTGTGCATAAGAGAAAGAGTAGAAAAGAAAGTTCAAAAGCTGACAGCCTGGGAGTAACTCACTCTCTCATGAGGCCATGAGTTGCATGAAGTATCATGGCACACAAACCTTTTCTCTCCATTTTTTTGAGTGAACTACAAAAAAAACCCGCTCAAACTTAATCAATTTTATTACTATTTCTTTAATTTCTACAGGAGAAGTTATTTTGTAGAATAAATTTAACCCCACACAATGACCCAGGCTGCTCTATTCACTTTCATTCCCTGTCAACTTCTAATCTGCATTCCTGTTACCAATAAATACAATTAATTGCACCTGGCCGGAAGCAAAGAATTATTTTTCAGCTTCTCAGATCACTTTCTTTGAACTTTACTAGCAGAAACCCAGGGAAACAAACACACAACAGATAACCTCCAAATTCCAAGGGAGGACTCATGAACATGTAACCTCCAGGCATCTAATGATTTCCAGGTGCACATCACCAAGTGTCTCATCCTTAATTAATTAGCCAGCTGGCCTGGTTTGTCAGGAGCACTAGAACAGCAAAGGCACATCCTGAAGGTGTGTTGAGTGGTTGAACTTCCAGTTCTATCTGAGATCAGAGAAAACAGGCAAAGTGTTGTTACAGAAAGAGCGATTCATACAAGTAGGGGCAAGCTGAAAATCCAGGTACAAAACCCCAGTGTGTTCCATGAAAAGTACAGCAATAGTCTTGTTTGAAGACAAATGCATGAGTTTGGTCTTCTTATCTTAGTAATTGGACCAAGGAACACATAAATTGCACTAGGAATAGCTGAAAATTCCTCAGGGTAAAAGACCACATCCCCTGGCAGACAACTCACTTTTCTTTAGAATGTGATAAATGAGAACATTTTAGAGTATCTTCCTTATTCAGTTTGTTTGTTTTCTTTAGCTTTAAAAGTACACATCTCTACTTTTTCTTCATGACATAAGCTGAAGCTAGAAGGAAATTATTACCACTTGTTAGAGATGCTAAATGTTAGAGATGAGCCACTTTAAAAAAGGGAAAGTATTTCAAATCTCTCAAGAAAATCATTTGATGATCCACTGGAACATGGGAATCTGAAGTTAAGTATAGAAAATGGGAAGTGCAATGAAAGTTTTTGCAGCAACCAGATCTATGCTCCTTACTCAATAGAGGGCATGTTGTTAAGAATTATCACGCACTGGATATCAGTGATTTACCCCAACCACAAGTTAGAAAAAATGCTTGGCCAGTCATTCACATGAGTTTGCTTAACTGTAGTGGATGCAGCTGGGTAGAATGTGAAATCAACAAATTCAAACCAGTGATGTTTCATCATGTTTGGTACAACCAGAAAGCTTTGGATATGGAAACTGGAAACATCTCTAGATTATTTAACTCTTTAGGGATTTATTCTTTTTTGTTACTAATTAAGAAAAAACCCATGGATTTTGAGATAAAACATGTGACAACTGTTTTGTGTTTTTACCAAAACAGAACCTTTGACCAAGGCCTGGTGGTTCTGGTGTTCCTACGGTGTTTAGTTTCCAGTTAAGCAAATATACCTTGTTTCTTCTGGTTTTATATTGAGCTGGGCTGGAGTGGATCCCAACTTCTCTTTAACTAAATCACATTTTGCTAAAGAATCATCCAGGAAGGAATATAGTAGTCTTGCTTTTGAGGCATCAAAGAACAGAGAATCTACCACTGTTCTTGGTTAAGTTTTCTTACTGCTCAGATCTTTTGTTTACATGTTATTTGATTTGATTTTTTTTTCTCCCAGCTTTAGTTTATACTTTCTGACTCATTATGTTTTCCTCCACTAGATTAAAGAACCATTTACTACCAGGCATTTTCTTCTCAGGAAGGCGCTTACATGCTGCAGTCAAGTCACTCCTTTAGGAAAACCTCTTAAGGCTCATGATATAACATTTTTCTCAGCACTTCAGTTATGTTTTCAATGCTCTCCTTAAAATGTAGACACTTTGGCTAGACTCGATATTCTAGTATTGGCTCTCACTACACTGTGTACAGAGTAAATCCCTCTTTGATCCTACTTGTTACTCTTTCTTAAATTTCCAAGGATGGCGCATTTTTGCTGTTTGGTTTTATTTTCCCCATAGGAATGTTCTGGTAGTCTCATGTCACACTGCTTTTCAGGTCTAAACCCCTCTCTTTTCCTGTGTCACTACTTTCCTGGGAACAGAGCCTGATTCTGTAACTGCTGCACGCATTCAGTTTTCTAGACAGAAGCCTCTGATTTAGCTTATTTGAACTTTTATCTCTTAAATCTTTAAATTTGAAATTGTCAAGGATTTAATATTTACTGCTAGAAGATTGCAAAAAAATGCAAGTGGCTTGCATCTAGTACTGACCCTCACACATCCTCAAAAGAGATCATCTGTAGATGTAGGCTACAGATGGGATAGTGAAAAATAGTGTCCCTTTAACCTTGGAGTGAAGGCAAGGCAGAAGCAGAATTTACTTTAGTCCATAGGAATTGACTCCTAACTGTCAACTGACTTCACAGCCTAAGTAACCAAAAACAAAGAAGCAGGGAAAACAGGGAACTGTGTTTCTTCCTGTGTCTCTCATTACCTCAAAAACATTTTCTCATGAAGATTCTTCTCCATTCCAATGCTTCTGAATTACTGGAGGGTTCAAAAATTTATTTCAGTATCTCGCACTTTACACGTTTTCATCAAAAGCTGAATCTGTATCCCATTTGCCCTCTCCTTTTGAGGGACCAGCAATCTGAATCTACATTTTACATCCAGTAGCAAGGAAAGGCTTTCTGTGACAGAAGAAAGTGCGATATGTATTAGACAGACAATAATTGAAGGACTTAAATTTACCTTCAGCTCTTTAGAATGAGAAAGTGTATATATTACATCAGTCATGAGACTCTGCAAATCAAAGGTGATTCTTAATGGAACTGGCTTGATCTTGAGATAATTTTGTATGAAAATTGTAATGCTTCTGAAAAAAGGTCTCAGTTCATGGTAGAGATTTTGTAACTCATTCTACTGTAATAATTTTAAAAAAAATCATGTAGAAACAAAAAATACTCTTTCGGTTTGCCAACTGCTTTTCAAGGAGGAATTTTCAATATGATTTTGCTTCCAAAAGAGAGAAAACGAAACCGGCTCTTGCCTGGTAACTCCACTGCATAAAATGTGATGTCCTGGTCTTAAGCTTCATCATTCATCTTCAAGTCTTAATGGCTAAGTCAGAAAGTGAGAGCTAAGACCCCTTCAGTTTGGCATCCTACACGCAACTCTTGAAATTGGTGCTGGTATACTCTCCCAAGAGTCAGCTCTTGGTCTTTCCTAAATAGTATCTTCCATAGTAAACGTATCTGGTTTTATTCTAAATTATCTACCATTATGGAATAACATAACAGGAAATATTTTCATTGCCTTTGTAAAGATTAAAACCTCTTATTTCAGTGGAGACCTATCACTTATGTTGGTACTTTGGCAGCTTAATGTAGAACTATTGAAAGACTGAATTTGGAAAATAGGGATGCAAGATTCAATTTCCCAGAGTATCTTGAAAGGGTTTTCTGGTTTGAAGAGTAAATGAAAGATACTTCAATATAGTCACAAGGGATGGAAATCGGGGAGATCTTAGTCTGGTTTACTGTGGAGTTGCTTGTTACTGTTCAAACAATTATCTTTAGTATTGCTACAAAAAACAGCTCTGCCACTAAGTAAAAGAGATTGTTTTTCACTGATTTTGATTACTCTGTCTTGGCATCTCACTTTAAAATAAAAGCCTGTGGGCTTGGTTTACACAGGTCAATTCCAGTTTCAGATGCAACCAATTTCAGCTGATAAAATGCCACTGCATTTCTGGAGAGAATATCTTTAACTTCTGCTATAGTGGTCATGATCAATAGTCCTGAAAATATGGCACTGAATTCTGTGAAGATGAGCACCCAAAACCAAACCGTAACATTTTAGTGTCCTTATTTGAAACTCTCGGCTTAAGTTTACCTGTGTCTTTCATTCTCCAGCTGCAAAACAATGTACTCAGATTGTCCATGAGCTATCTTACACTCAGCTCCCCCAGCTTGGCTAACTCATTAATGGGAATAACTTATTTCAGTCTGAGATCCCAGAGAAATGTACTGATACCAAAACATTATTAGCTTGCCTCCTTGGGCAAATAGATGGTCATTTTCCTTTGAAGCTATACATATTGTTTGCATTATGTAATGGCACAGCAATTCAGTGCATGCTCTACCAAAGTTGGCAAATACCCAGAGGAGAATCAAATTTCTGGACATCCTCCAGGCTGAACTTCATGACATTACAGGAGCTTTTTGCCCACTTAGCCATCAAATTTATTTTCAGTGCTTGAGTTAGATAGTGCCTGTTCCAGTTTCTAGTCCACATCAGCACCACATAATCCAATCTTGGGCTTTCTGCCTTCTTCAGCAGGTGCCCTGTGCTCTAATGACTATATAGAAAGCTAAGGCTCCTAATTTAAGCTTGCAACATATATCACAGAAACACAGAATGGGTCAGGTTGAAAGGGACCACAGTGGGTCATCTGGTCCAACCTCCCTGTTCAAGCAGCGTCATCCTAGAGCACATTGCACAGGATTGTATCCAGAGAGTTCCTGAATATCTCCAGTGAGGGAGACTCCACAGCCTCTCTCGGCAACCTGTTCTAGTGCTCAATCACCCACACAACAGGCCACAAGGAAGAGCACACTGCTGGCTCAGACTTGTCCACCAGAATCCCCAGGTCCTTCGGCCCGGAGCTGCTTCCCAGGAGGTCAGCCTCCAGCCTGTGCTGGTGCATGGGGTTATTCTTCCCCATGTGCAGGACCCTGCATTTGCCTTTCTTGAATTTCAAACAGTTCTTCTCTGCTCATTGCTTCAACCTGTTGAGGTCCTTCTGAAGGGCTACACAGCACCCTGGGGTATCAGCCACTCCTCCCAGCCTTGAGCTGTCAGCAAACTTGCTTGCTTCATCCAAGTCATTAATGAACAAGTTAAACAGTATAGGGCTCAGTCTTGAACCTTGAGGGACACCACTAGTGACAGGCCACAAACTACCCTGTGCCACTGATTCAGACCCTCAAATGAGTAAATTAATCAGAGCAAAGCTCAACTTCTCCTCCATGCTCTGATCATCCAAATTTTTTCAGAGTCCTCAAATCCTGCAGTGGGATTTTAAGGTTTTTTTTGGGATTTGGGACTCAGCCTGCAGTCAATCTGTAATAATTTTTCATGTGTTTTTCCAATATGCCTTTCTGTCATTAGAGCCTGGCAAGTCCTGAAGAGACAGATCCCTGGCTTAGCCAGTAGGAGAAATCCACCTCATGATACCTTCACAGTAAAATCGTAAGACTTTTACTGATTTGGATAAAGCTATTTTCAATCCTGCCATCAAGGGACACTGCAAAACAGAAAGAATTTCTGTAAAAACACTTTGTGGGGATACGTGAACATGTGCCTGCTTGTAAAGCTCTCTCAGCCCTGGGGAGGGGGAAGCAAACAGGAACTATGCATTGATATCAGAAAGCATAAAAAATATATGTCAGATTTCAGGCAGATTGTATTTTCCTGTCTTGTTAAATCTCTGCTGGGGGAGAGAATGGAGATTTGTGCCTGAATTGTTTGTTTTCCTCCTTGTCATTACCCATATAACAGTTAAAACTCTTCCCTTCTTAATCTGAGGTGACTTACAGAGGTTCTCTATCCAACACAGATACTATACAACACTATATTAGATTATACACTTTGTCAGAAAATTGGCACTTTATATACTAAATGATAGCCTGTGCTCTGCAACCATGCTATCATTCTTGCTCTAAGATCTTGTCAGAGCCTATAAATTAAGTGGGATTTGGCCCTGGAGTTATATGAAAGGGAGGGCTGTAGGACACAAGAGGATGCTGCCTCAACTCACAGCACTTATTTAAGGAAAAATTGTCTTCCATCTGACCCAGGCCTATCATCTCACCACAGGCTGTCTATTTTAACCTATACACTACAGAATGAGCAGCAGCATTAGGATACCACCTCATGCTATTCCTTGATAGCTGTGTCTTGGGTGTCTCCATCCACAGGGTCTCCTATTGTGATGCTATGCTATCCAGGCTAAAAGAGATGCTGTCCAAGTATACACCAGCTCTGAAACGATAGCCTTGACAGCAGCTCTTCTCCACAAGGTAGTAGGTCACTGCTTTGAGAAGCTGAGAAAGCATTGCTCAGAAATAGCACCCAAGTAACTGCAGAAAAAGGAGCATACACTGAGCCAGATCACCCCTCTATCACATTCCCATGTACATTTTTACCCCACGGAGGAGAACTGAGGAATCCTTGCACTGCAGCCACTTGCTAGCCTCTCCTGAGGAGATGGAGGAAGCCCTTTGACACTGTCTGTAACTACAAGAAAGACTCGGTCAGAAAATGGACAAAAGAATGATGCTCTGATGCAATGTTCTTGGGACCTCTAACTACTTTCATTTAGCAGTGCATAACCCATAGCAATTGGGATAACTCTAAGGATGACTATAATTTGGTCTGGCAGCCTCCCCAGAAGGAGCACTAAATGCTGTCTTCACACCTGCAGGTATGTTTACTTCAGGGGCAGGTAGCTGTACCATCTACAGAGTTCTTTGCTATTCTTAAAAAAGGACACATCCAATTTCAAAGTAATTATTAGGCTTGCATGGTGCATTGGTTTCTGGCAGATAAGGCATGTGCAAACCACATGAACATTCACCGAAAACCCGGTAGTGCTGTGCTCCTGAGTTGTTCAAGGACTCAAAGCATCAGCAGCTTTGCTGCAGAATGCAAGTGAGGCTATATTTGTGTGCAAAATAAAGGCAGAAGAAACACAAGGAAGTTTGCAGGAACCCTTCTTCAGGTCTGAAACAGAAGCAATAAGATTTTGAGTTAATGACAAATAAGGAACATCTTTTTCAAGTGTAAATGAAGTTGGTTTGAGTAAAAAACACCTTGTAGAGAAGAGGGAGCAGGGTGTCAGAACTCCCTGGTTTGGGGCCGTACACCCTGGGTTCAAGCCCAGCCCACAAGGCTGCGCCAGCGGCCGGCTGCCCTTTGCCAAAGCAGAGCTGCTTCTCTCCTGAGAGCCCCTGTCAGCATGGATTCACGGGGCAGAACAGAGGTAAAGATGGCACAGAGTCTTCCTACTCAGGGTCTCCTTTAAGAGCCTTCTGCTGCTGCCAGCCCGAAGGGAAAGCTGGTGCCAGCAGCAGCAGCGGCACCTGACCTGCAAACTTATAGTGACAGTGCTCTCTGGTGGCAGCTGGAATCCTCACCCAGCGCTTCAGCCTGCAGAAAGTGGAGGATGTGCTGGATTCCCAGCCAATCTTCTCTGTGTCAGTATGAGGTGATGAAGTCTAGGAACATAAGCAAGTATATAGACAAGCACAGATACGCATTTTAAAACCTATGGAAGAGTTGGGCAGATAAAACTCCAATTAAAATTCTCAGGGCAGTAAAAGTGCTTATTTTCAAAACCTTTGTGGAAAACAGGCTTTTCTGATTTGTCACACTGGCACTTTTTTTTGTTTGTTTGTTTGTTTGACATGGAAATGGATGCCACCAGCCAAAAAGAAATACTTTCCTGGCTCTAATGCCCACATACCAGTCTCACCAGCATGAAAACTCTTGGTACAGCATGATACAGAACAGTGACTCCCATAATGCCGGTAATCTGCAGATCTCCAGACACTTTACCCAGCCCTCTGATGAGGTTTAGAGTATCATAGTAAAGGAAATATTCATACAGCTGGGATAGCTTTAGAGAGGCTAAGAGGCTTACAAGTTGAAATATAGCAAGGAATATTGAGTTTTGTCTCTGCCTCCTACAGAAACGACAGACTTGCAAATACCAGAAGCCACATGCCAGACTCAGATCTTCTTCTAACAGTGTCATCAGCTATAGGTCACAAAGGGTTTATCAACACAGGATCATGGAATGGTGATCCTGTGTTGGAAGAGAAGGGATCTCTAGAGGTCATCTGGCTCAATCTCGCTGCTGCTCAAGCAGGGACATTTAGAGCTGGTTGCCCAGGACTGTGCATTCTCTGTTAATGCTTCATCACCTAACTGTAAAAGAGTATTTCCTGATGTTCAGATGGAACCTCCTGTGTTTCAGTTGGTGCCCATTGCCTATTGACCTGTCAGGCATGTCCTTCCATGTTGTAATGTACACCAATATTCCATATTTAATGGCAGACGATCCTTTCCTACATCCAAACCCATCTGTACTGGCCATTTGGATGCTTTAAAGGAGTTCCTATTCCTGTGTGCAGAAGCACTTGACCAACAGCCTGCTAGAGGGAGTACCTATCCTTCACAAGGGGGCTAGTATGTTTTATTTTGTTTATATGGGAGTCAGGCAAACAAGAAGACTTTTCAACAACTTAGTGAAAGCTTTCTTTGCCAGTGGGATGGTTTCTAACATACTAATAATCACAGCTATGTATTTTCAGTTCTCAGCGTTCACTCTGGCACCTCTGCCAGGGCTTTGCTGGCAGACCTGAGCTTGCACTGACTATGTAGTGAATCAAGCAAAGGCAAGTTGGGCCGGAAGCACAGGCTGCACATGTATATGCTAGCAAACAGAATACCGGCAAAGGAATGTGATGACATGATATTGCTGGTTAGGAGGGCAGGCAGGCAGCACCTGTCACAAGACTTCAGTCTATACAGAACTAGACATTTCAAAAGTAAAAAAAATTCTGCTAGAACACAACCAACTAACAGTTCTTGAATTCAGTCATTTATATGTTACTAATGCGGTGTGCGTGGTCAGTGGAGAGGCCGCTGCGTTATCCCGAAAGTGTCCCTGGCAAGGAGTCACTCCGGCGGTGCTGTTTGGCACACTAGCAGGCCAACTTTCACACCCGTGCCGATGTAGGCACGAAAGGACACACTCACACTCAAGCTGGATAGCTCATGCGTTACCAGAGGCAAAGAGTCAGGAGGGATTCTTTGTATAGAGTTCCAAAGGGTTTATTGCAAAGCCACCATGAAGGGATCCATAGACAAAGAACCCAAACTGAGGCCCGTGACAAACTTATATAGGGGTACAGAAAGGAGGCGGGCAGAGCACCAGTAACCAGTGGTCTGAGGGTACGGGGGTGGAGAGAAGGTGGGGTAATATAACACTACAACCTTGTAAGGGGTAAAAAGGGTATATGGCCAACAGGCCAACCAGACAGACCAAATCTGCATAGAACCACAAAGCCTGATGAGGGAGGCTTCTCACCCTGAGTCACGGGAGGATCTTAAACTTCAGAGCTGGCCCACCAACGGGCTTCTCCTGCACCAGAGCTCTTTGTCTCCTCGGCCATCACAGCTGCTGGCTCAGCTGCCACAATGTGTTACACCAGAGAAAGGCAGCTGAAGCCACAAGACAAGCAATAGACATAATTTGAATTCATAAGCCTGTAACTCAATGCAAACCTTACTCTCACCTGTGAGGGTGAGACTGAAACAAGGTGGTTGGAGAGCTAAAATAATAAGAATAATAATCTAATTATACAGAGTCAGTTCAGACTTAAGCTACCACATGGCACCTGAGTCCCACTGGCTGTTCAGATACAGGCTCACAGCTCAAAGCAAATGAGGAGACCTCAACTTACCTCACAGTCAAAAAGACTGGTTATACCAAAACTTTTTGTGCTTCTTGTAGGCTAAGAAAGTACCTAACCCTAACCTTAGCATACATGTGATTTTTTTTTCTCACCAGGTCAGTAACATTCCCACCGAACTCCCTGAAGTGGATCTAATTAAGCCAGGCAAGCTGTTTTGTATTAGCTGGATGTCCTTTTTCACTCTCCACAAAATACACACACTTCTTCAAGCATTTGTGTGGTTTGCTTTGAATACCTAATATTAAAAATTAAACATTTCACACTGATTTCTTTTAAATAAGTCATTAAAAAAAAATCCACAGCCAGTGCATGAACAATCAGAGAAAAAGAGAACAGAAGAAAATTGTGTTAAGAGATATCTGTCAGAAACTGTTCACTTGTTTTTACATTGATCTGTCCAGTATCAACCTGGTAGAGCTGGGACAGGGACCTTGATCTCCAGAAGCAGATATCAGCAACACTTCATGCTGTAAGATTCACAGCAGGTTTTACTGTTGCTATGGTTATTCAAATCTTTTCAACAGAAGAGAAATAAATTCTCCAGGTCTCTGCAACACATATTAACAGAGTCATCTCACTGTCAGGCTCTCCACATGGGGGTGGGCTTCAACAGTATCACCCTAAATCTAAACATCGAATATCAAATGGAGGCTATTTAAATATTTAAGGGAAATGAAAAACAACAATTACTTAATATAGAAGATGCAGAAGGTGTGAGAAGAAAAGGAAGGAAGGAAGGAAGGAAGGAAGGAAGGAAGGAAGGAAGGAAGGAAGGAAGGAAGGAAGGAAGGAAGGAAGGAAGGAAGGAAGGAAGGAAGGAAGCTGACATAGAATCATAGAATTGTTTGTGCTGGATATCTGGTTCGAACCTGCCTGCCATGGGCAGAGGCACCTTCCACTACACCAGTTTGCCCAGAGCCCCATCCAACCTGGCCTTGAACACTTTCCACGGATGAGGCATCCAGAGCTTCTCTGGGAAACCTGTTCCAGGGCCTCACCATACTCACAGTAAGGAATTTCTTGCTTATATCTAATCTAACACTACCCTCTTTCCATTTTAAGCCCATACCCCTTGTCCTATTACTACATACTCTTGTAACAATGCTGGACAGTTCTGTTCCCTAGCTGAGAGTGACACTTCAGCACAAAAACATGGAGCGACTTGGTTATTACATCATGTCATGAAGTTGTGTCAGGGGAGGTTTAGGTTGAATATCAGAAAAAGGTTTTTCACCCAGAGGGTGCTTGGCCACTGGAACAGGCTCTCCAGGGAAGTGGTCACAGCTCCAACTCTGGCAGAGTTCAAGAAGAGTTTGGACAATGCTCTACGGCACATGGTGTGACTCTTGGGGTGTCCTGTACAGGGCCCGGTGTTAGACTTGATGGTCCCGATGGGTTCCTTGCAACTCAGCTTATTTTGTGAATCTGTGTTTCTGTGTCAAGGAAGGGTTCAAATCAAACTGCTCTCTGGTGACAGAGAACTTTCTCAGGTGTCTTCACTTCAGCATGCCATGTTCAGAGGCCTGTGTTGTGCAGAGTTTTCACCCCGATTTAGGCTCAACTCTCAAATCAGGTATGCATTTAATAGTTTCATCCAGCCTTCATAGTACCTCATCACAGTGTAGGGTCATACTCTCTGCTTTCCTGTTCCTGTTCAGCAATTTTCTGCTTATTCATCTGAGGCCACATTAGTTTTCAGCAACAGCATCACACTGAGAGCTCTTGTTCAGTCAATTATCCACCCTGACGTCTAACTCTTTTCAGGGTCACTGTTTCCCTGGAAGCAAGCTCTGCCTATTGTCCTTGTTCCCAAACAGACAACCTTGCATTTGACTACATTAGCATTTGTGCTGGTTAAACAAGACCCACTTTCCAAATTAACTAGATTGATCTGTCAAACTGATCCAACTTTACCGCTGTCTACTCTTACTAATGCTGCATCGTCTGCCGATTTTACAGGCACTGATTTCCTCACTTCTAAACCATTAATAAAACCTCTGAATTGTATTAGACTGAACAAGATTCCCATAGAACCCTGCTGTAAATACCCTCTGTGGATGATGATTCCTCATTTACAATTCCTTTTTTGAAATCCATCAGACAGTTATAATCTATTTATTATGTGCTGCATTAATTTTGCATAGTTCTAATTTTTTAATTGGAATGTCATGTGGTATGAAGTCAAATGCTTTTGAGAAGTGCAGGTAGATGTCAACACAGCTCCCCTTATCAGCCTATCTTGTCAAAAAACAAAGCTGTGTTTGTTTAAGCAGATCTGTTCTCCATAAAGTGAGATGTGCAACAGTTGCTGCGTAAGACTGTGGATTGAAACAATCCTGGATTCTTAATGAGCAATGAGGAACTGTAGAAGCACAATTTTAAATGGGAAACAGACCAGTTGCGTTTTCTTATTGCCAGGCCCAAAGGTTTTCAAATCACAGTTCACGGCATTTTTCTGTAATACATACTATGTTTAAATTCAAAGTATATGTGGAGAAAGGACTCATTTGGGATCTCTCAGCACTTCAAGCCACAAACACTTACCTACTCTGCAGAATAAGGAGATGAGATGGACTGAACAGCACATTTTCTTACTCCCTCCTCATTCTGTTTAACTAGTTCCTGTCTATCATCTCTAAGGAGACCTTGTGGAAGAGTCTATCTCAGCTATTATCTCTGTGTAGAGAACATGTCCTATAAGGCAACAGAAAATATCTTGTCTGGATGACATTTGATGAGAAATCTAGAAGATAGTTTCAGCTTAATGGTGTAACTGAATTACCATGTGAGAAACACAGAGGTGGGACATTTGCTGCTAAGTTGGTCTCTGAAGCTCTAAAGACCTGTCTCATCTATTTCTGCATCACTTTCCAGAAGAAATGCAGATTATACGACAGCTACTGTACAGTGTGAAGCTCTATCACAGCTCTATCAACTCAAACAATATTTTCTTGAGATGGGGTGGCAGGAACAGTCCAAGACAAAACGGAGGGATCCTTCTCTTCCTCCTCATTTCCCTCCATCCACATATACTTAAGAGCAGTGCTTGTTGGACTCACAAGATGATTCAGTTTTCATGCCTGTGAGACAACTAACCTACAGAAAAGTATCAGCAAGTTGCATTATCTCAGTAAAGCACTGGACAGGGGAAAGGATGGGGCATCACGACAGAGAACTTGAAGGGGAAGAGAGAAACAGAAGAGTAGGAAAGGGGAGAAAGACATTTTCCTCCAGTGTCAAAGCCTTTGAACTACTTATGAAAGAACAACACAAGCAAGGCTTGTTTGGCACTGTTCCCTGAACAGCATGATGACTGCCAAAGAATAAAAGGAAGTCACTTCTTCCTCTACCTTCCATAACCCTCTTGCAAAGAAAGGTCTGCCCACCAGTTTGGGGCAATTTCATGTCCTCTCTTCAGCATGAGAAGGTAGTTATGGTAATTCAGTAAGCACTTATGTTCCTCACTGTACTGAATCTTTGCCTTGGATCAGTGCAAGGACCTTGAGGATGGAAGAGCCGCTGTGTACAGTCAATGCCCAAAAGAAACTGATCATCAATGTTTATAAAGAGACTTACAACCAACAGATATTACATTTTGTCACAGCCTAGATACTACATCTTCGTCTCTGAAATCCCAAGCCTTATAAATGGATAATAATTTTCTTTCCGTTTTCCAATATCAGTAAAGAATAAAGTTGGATGCAGTTAAGAAGTTGCTCTATATTATTTAACAAGAGGCTGCTCTTCAAAAGTCAATCAGTCTCTATGTGCACACATGAACTTCATAAACAGGGAATCAGAGCTGATGTCACTTTGCAGGTGCTGTTTCTGGGCTACAGTCTGCATTACTACTTGGAATTCTTTCTCCATGATTGCTAGGTGGTGTATGGAGTAGCAAGGACTGAACATACTAATAATTCAGTACATAAGAATTTACATAAAATTATGTTTTCAGCACTAATTTAAAGATACTGTTTTTAAAAAGCAGATTTATTCAGATGTTTACCACAATGACAAATTCTTTTTTTCTTCAAGGAAAATGCATACTCCCTGGCCCCAAAGTCAGCATAGACCAAATTAGTAAAAAGCATTGCAAATTATCTGGACACAGAAATTAATTTGTTGCTAGGGTCCAAATGTGAACTCCCAGCTCAGATTCAATGCCATATGGGTCTACATGATATTGATAACCGAAGGAGCCACATGAGAAATACAGCACTTCTCTTGATGAGTAAGATTGTACCAGTTAGTTTGAATCTTTCTGTGTGATTTACCACATGCAACTACAGTCATACCTATGCAGCCTCTTTGAAATCGACACAGTAACAGTCACCATATAAAAGACATCATTGGCAGGCATTGTACATAGACTTGAAACAGATAAAGAACAGATTGATCTAGTACTGGAAGTCACTCATTCTAAATCTGATACCAGACCTGCCTTTGATTTGTTTTAGTTCTCTAGGATACAATAGCAGCCTTATGCTCTCAAGCTCGTGATGCCATTAACTCACTTAATACAGATTTACTCACTTTTAAGAATTGATAACAGTTCTCTGTGGTCATTTTTGTCACCTTTTAAAATCAAGGTCTCTCTAGACATTCCTCTAAGTAACTTACGAATGGGTCAATGAAACTGTTAATAATTCCAGCTGTCTTCTCTTACTCTCCTCGTATTTCAAAGCAGTGAGATGTACTCCTGTGTTATAGGGATAGCAACATCTGTTGCTTGTCTTAGAATGGGTGAGTTCGGTTATTTCTGAACTACTGCACAAATAAGATGTGGATTTGGAACAGACATTTCTAACATGCTACAACATACCATTTAAGAGGACAGAAGCACACAATTCACTGAGGCAGCCCTGTACCACTGCATTTGCCTGTACTAGTGCACTTTAAAAGTAAATGGTTTCAGGTGTCTGCTCACACTGTGCAAACAATAGCTACAACCATTATTTGTCAAAAGCTGCTTCTGTAGTTTCAGTTACCTGTGTAGATCACAGATTTTTACACTGTTGTGTTTACTAACCATTGATACGACCAGCAAATATTGCTATAAAGAAACTGGTGTTTGTGATAACTGATCTTTAACTAGTTGCTGTATTAACTCAGTTCAGAAAGTGACTGTGCAGCCAGTAATGCTGCACAACAGCTCAGTGAGCTGTGAGGCTGGCTGAGCTACTGAGAAAACTCACCCCCATTGCTTGGTTTGCCATTTGGGAAGTTGTAAAACTGATGATGAGAACCTATGAGGCTGCAAACCATGCACTTTCTGGAGAGCATATTCAAAACAGGGAAAACTGACAGAAAAACAAACTGTAACAGCCTGAGAAGAAAGGTAGTTGTCCAAGCTAGTCCACTATAACTGTGTCATGACCTGGTGAGCCTAAGTCAATGTCTTGCTGATGCTCTGTTGACTTTGTGAGCACAACTATTTTGAAACTGGGACCCAGGAAATTCACAGGTCAGAGTTAGGACATTAAACTGTTTTAAACTGAGTTAGCTCTCTCAGCCAGTAAGCAGATATGTATGTCCATGGTCATGTAACTTGGTATTCTACCCAGGTTCTCTTACTGTAAATCTAAGCTGTCCTGAGGTATGTATAGAGACTTGTAATAGAAATGGGGAAGAAAACAGATGTATAAGCAAACCTGAGACCATCTCCCCTGCTAATCCTTCAGCACCGGGTTATGGTTTCAGATGTCCTGAAGCTCTTTAGGTAATCATGTTCTTCTTTATATAGAAGAAGACATTTGGAAATTATCACTATAGCTGCTTGTTTGGAAAAAGAAAACAACAATTGAAGTAGATAAATAAGGCCTAGGATAATAAAATATATCATCCACCATTATCCCTTCAATGTATGCATCCTGCTGGCACAGTTCAGAGTTCATTTACATGATAGATGCTTCTACTTCAGCCTAAAGCAAGGCTGGTCTTCATGTCATTTCCTGTCAGGAGTTGCTGAACCTCAATTATTTATTTGAGATAAATGATGCAATAAAAACACACTTTACAGTCCAAAAGCCACCTTCATCAACCATAGAATGCCTGGCTTTCCGTTTG